>VYZT01035256.1:0-22246 GCA_013400735.1 Pomatostomus ruficeps
GGAGGCGCTGGCCTCCAACTCCGGGATTTTCCAGAATTAAGTATTGTCTATGGGGCGGTGCAAAGATCAAGGAAAGAAGGGTGAGTGAAGTTTAGATCAGCTCCTGAGCTTTATGAATAACAGTAACAGTTGAGAAGATACTTAAGTTGATTGTAAAGTGAATGGAATTTGTGCCTCTGGCAGCACTGCCAAGCGCCCAGCGCTGTTTGCCTTTGCTCTATTAATAAATGTTCAATATTTCATTGCTAAAATCTCAGCTCGTGATTTCATTTATAATAGCCAGTAAACTTTTGTATATTTGTGACCTCTTGAGAATATCTGTTTGGGATTTCTCCTTGTGCCAAATTAGAGTAAAGGAACCTTCAGTTTAACCCCTGGGTTTAAGTTCTAGAGTGTAACACCAATATTGCCTGGTATTGCAATGCATATAACTGCAGCTGTGGTCATATGTAGAAGTCACACCTAAAAGGAGTCAATCTTGCTCACTAAACTGCTGACCTAGACACAATTAGAGTGCTTCCCATGGCACTTAACACATTTTTTTCAACTGCAGAGTCACGCCCCATGCAATTTCCTCTGGTTCCCACGAGCTTCATGGGTAGAGTTTTAGCAAAGCATTGTCTTTTCTGTAATTTTGTTGGAGGTATCTTTGTGGAAAGAAACAAATCCTTTTTCTTTAAAAGGTTTTCTGCTGTTATTGTGTCCTTGCATGTTGTCCTGGCATGCAGAGAAGATATCTTGGACTTTTTAGCATTATCAGCCACGGGAAATCCTTCTTGTTTCTGAGAAGGGTAGAGGAAGAAGGTGAGGTGAAGAAGGATCTGAGGGTTGTGTGGCATCTCCAAACCTGCAGGAGATGGCTATGAAAAGAGCTCATAAAACACTATACTTGACTACTTAGGCAGACAAAAGTCTTTGAAATCTAGGCTTGAGGTTTATATCTTAAGCTGCAGCTTGAAAAAGGTGGCCCACTGTTTTTGTGCTGCCTGCTTCAACTGACCAGAAGATAAAAGAAGGCTGAACATACTATTGCAAAAGGGAGAACTAGCTGTCAAAAGCACATGTATAATGTTGAAGGGTGCTGAAAGGCACTTTGGCCACGTGATCTGTTTGTGAGAACACTGCTGTATAATGACATTAAGTGCAGAAGCATTGCATAGATGGATAAGTGGTGATATGACAAGTTCTTTCTGAAGTGTCACAAACTGTTCTTTGTTCCTTGAGTTGTACAGAAAGAAAACCCAGCTTTTCCCTGCTGCTGCAATTTTATAAAACCATACATAAATGTTTTCCGGTTTCTTTCATGGCCATCTTGTGCATAATCTGCCCCAGCAGAAGAAGCTAGATGTGCACTAGTTCTGTGCTGCTCTGTTAATGTGACTCATGTAGTATTTCAAACTAAAAATGTGATACTATTTCCATCCTTTAACCGGAGTAAGAACCTGCAACTAAGCAATATATAGCACAGCTGCTGAAGTGCAGAGTTATTGGTGGTAACTTGAAAGTACAGAATCTGAGTATTTTGTTTTACAAAGTCCCTTTTGCAGTGCATCAGCTCCTGTGCATCATTCGAAAAACTGAATAGAATGCATTGCTTCTGGTGAGACTGACAACTGACATGGGCTGTCCTCAATGGTCCACAAGTTTTCAAAGTACTGCAGCATATATGTATTAAATAAAAAATGTAAAAAATTAAAAACACTCTGCTTTCAGTGATTCAAGCTGATAATGTTGGCATTGAGAAGACAGTGCTATAATGTCAATATGGCTGATGAATTCAAGTGTTTTATAAATAAGGTTTGTTTTTTTTCCTGGAGGATGTACTTATGATCGTCTCTTTTACATACACAATGATCTGTGTGAATTTATGCACCTTGTCGGGAACTAGGCTTTCTATACATTTTTTAATTGAACAATAATGAAGCTTGATAATGCTGTATAAACCAAGGTTTTATTGAGGCGGTGTGAAAGATAAGCAATGATGTAGCTACATGGAAACTCATTTAATCCCCAACAGCAAACACAGCATCCTTAGTGATGCCATGGTTTTGGTGGACTTCCGGGGACACTTGGTGTTGGAGACATCTGGCCACAACTGCCAATCACGCAAATAACTTTTACAGTTGAGTAGGAATTATGTCACTTCCTGGCTCCACTAGTGGCACTGTGATGTGAGAGAATCCTACCTTAGATGAGTAATGTGGCTGGTATCCTGCCCATGTGGCCTGTGTCAGCCAGGACAGGGTGTTGGCCAGGGTCAGTGTGTCTGACCCTGGTGAGAGCAGGGTGTCACCAGTCTGGCTGGGTGTCAGGAGCTATGCTTTCTGTATATTAAAAGAGATAAGTATAAGCTCTCAATTCCTTGTCAATGCTTAAGCCAGCAATTAATGAGAAACAGTATATAACAGAATTAGAATAGGGGTACAGCCAGGTAAACGGTTCATTTGCAATGGGAGATTATTTTGGGTTGCTTTTCAATACTTGTAAATGTTTTCCTTATTTTCTCTCTGCCCTTCAAGTACTGCACGGCTTTCATTCTACTGATACCCAGGAAAGACCTTGATGAATCCTGGCATGTGCAGCTGACATCCAGGGACTGAAACTGGATGGAGCTTAGATAATTCTTGTCAATTTTCTATCTGGAAGAATGTGTTGATGTGTTTTTCAGATCAGCTGAAGGCAAGAGGTTTTCTAGGCACTGTTATAACAATGGGCCAAGCGAAGGGCTGAGCTAATTAAAAAAAAACCAACCAAACAAGTGTGCCATAAAGGCCTGTTAAAGAACCAGATTGTTTAAAAAACCTGTTTCAACCAACTTGCTTTTGATTGCAATCCTGATAGTTTTTGAGATGCAAATGTGCTCTGATACTAAATTACTAACTTTTCAAAGAAGCAGTAAGATAGCACACAATATTTTTAGATTTTTTTAAATCAAGAAATAATTTCAGACAATCTAATACAGCCCATGTGACTGCAATGAGTAATTCTATTTCTTGTGCTCCTAATGGGAACAAAACAACTGTTTTATTTGGCCTTCTGGGATTTTATCTTTACAGGGACACTTCAGGTGTATAAGGTAGACAACAAATACATTGTATAGCAGCTATGCTCTTCTGGACTGCATTCATTTATTTGAACACTGTAAGTCTAAAAGTTTGTAGTCTGAGCTTGGTAAGTAACCTTCATCTTTTCATGTACTCTTGATGTCAATAGAACTCTTCATCTCCAAAAGACACTTCATCTCACTTGCTTTTAGAGATCTACCTTCGGATGAAATGGAGAGAGATTTTATAAAAGAAGCTTGAATCCCAAATAAACACTTTTACTGATAATCTATGGCAAGTGTTTAGCACAAAAGCATTTTTAATATTCCATGTGGGAGGCCTGAACCAGGTTAGTTTGGAGCAGCTATGTACTATCCCTGAATCTACTGCAGAATAGCTTCCCTTACTCCAAGTTAAGAAGTTAATTAACTGACTTTTAGGATTAGGTCAAAATGAATTTAAGGTAAGCAACTTGCCATTACCCCTGCAAAACACTTGCAAAATAAAGATATGTGCATTTTTAGGAGATATCAAAAACTTGAAAAATAACAACCTCACAGTCATGATTTATAAAACCACATTTATTTGTTCTAAAATTGAAAGTGAAAAAAGAAAGCTTTATGTATTCATTCTACCCTCACCAGAATGAAAATAATCAGGTGTTAATTTGGATGTGAGAAATGTTTTCAGTTCTGCTTCAGAAAGTATTATTAAAACTTGATAGGAGCTAATGGCAAGCACAGGCAGCAAGTATTAATAATGCTGGAGACCTAGCATAATCAAGCTGTAATAGCTGCTTCCAAAGGGATGTTTTTGTCTTCTCTGCAGGGTTCAATTTTCTATCATAGACAGGAGGAGAGCATCTGAGCAATAGGAGAGATCAGCCTCCCAGGCATGACAGTTGTGTCTGCTCCTACCTTCAAGCTATACTCCTTCCTCTTTTTCTGGTGACACATGTCAGATGAATTAATGATGAGTACTAGGCCTCCAGTAATAAGGAAACACTTCTTTTTTTAAAGATCTCTGTTTGCTTTAATGCAGATATGTGTACTTAGTGTGACCCTGGCTTGGAGCTGAGTGTAGATTATCATGCCAGGAATGAATTCACATTGCAGATCACAATTTTAAATAGATTCATAATCTGGGCCAGTAGCCTGAAAACCCTAATTGGTAAAAAAACCCCAACTTTTCAAGGGCAAGATTTTTTTTGCATATAAGTACAAAAGTAGTCAGATGTTTGTAACTTTCTGTTACCCTGAGGGTTTGGACCACCTATAGAGAAATCTGTCACTTTGCAAGCCTGTAAGAGCAGGAACAAGAAATTACTCTTACCAGGCTGGATCTGGGAGACTTATCACTTAGAAGGATGAATATTCTTGATGCTTCCTGAGGTTTATGTTCATATTTACATGAGCAGTTGCTATCTGCTGCACAGGAGCGAGTTGCTGGTTTAGTATTCTGGATCAGATGTGAATTATGGGGTACTCCCTGAGACCACATATGAGAAGGTTATGAAGGAATACAGATGAAGGAACATCCTGGATTTTACTTAGATGTAAGATGTTTACATACTTTCAGATTGTGGACCGACATAACTCAGAGTATTGGAGAAGACTCAGGCTTAGTGGTATCTCGAAGAATATGCATGATCCCTCATCCTCTGTGTGGATTACCTGTACTGCTGTTTTTTCCAGTTTCAGAGCCTTTAGGAATTGCTTTAATTCTGAGGAAAAAGAGTACAGAAATAGAGAATGATATGACAACATACAAAGAATTCCAATTAATGGCACAAGCTTTTATATGAGTGATTTGGTCATTGAACTATGTGGCTTAAAAGAGAAGTAATGTGATTTGTCTAGTTCTTTAAGGGTTTTCCCCTTTCCTCCTTTTTTTTTTTTTTCCACAGGAAATTGCTCTTTCAGAATGTCCATTTCCAGAGACAGGAGTGGTATGTCAGTCTCTTTCTAAGACTAATTTTTATAGAGGGGAAGAGGTCCCTTAAAAGGGTCAGGAAGAAAGAATATTGATGTGGCAGAGTAGTACCTTAGATTAATCCTGAGTTAACAGTGTTCAGGACTCACCTGTTGGCTATTTCAGTTTGCTACAACACCTGACAAGTTGGGAGCTGGACTCAGACTTCCTAAACCCTTTCTTAATTGAAAGAAGCAGACAATCCCTGCGAAAGTCAGTCTGATAACAGTAGTGTCAGTTTCTCTCAGGTGTGAGGCCCTTTCAGGTGTACCAAAGTAGTTTGGGTAAACTGAGGGTGTAGAGAAAAGCTATAAAACTGGTATGACATTCTCCTTTCCACAGCGGACTGAAAAACTCCAAGAATGGAAGCTCCTTGCTGGCAACAGGGGGGTATTTCACAAGGAGTAGCTGGAGAGTTAATGTAAATGTAGGGCACAGGCACTCACTTGGTTAGACATATATTCATAAATGAAGGAGATATGAAGATACTAAAAAAAAAAAGTGATACAATGTTTCAATCTTTGGCCACGTATCTGTATGGTCCTTTACTTGCATTTGAGCCAGTATACAAGCATGTCATTGAAAAATAGAAAATAAACTCCCCAACCAATTTAGTAGGTTAGAAAGTCAACATTACTTTATTAGCAGCGCTGGATGCATGGGGATTTCCCCTTAAAGCATGCATACCCAGTAACCTAAGAGACCAGGTCATGTTCCTCAAACTAATACATATTCATCACATATACTGACTATATACATATATGCTAATTATTTCTACAGACTTATTGGCTATGGTTCCAGATCTGATGAATCTTACTTCCTTGAGAGTATGTCAAATATGTGGTCAGGTCATAATGTACTTCCCTTACCATTCTTCGTTCTGACATATGTTCCTTGTTCTCAAAACTAAAATATCTGCTGATACTTATTAATCACTAATACAAATAAATAAGGACGCATTAGCTGGCACAAGACTTATTAGTCTTATTAGTCAGAGATTTAGGGAGCTAATACAAGGCCCCGTTAATCTCTGGTATTTGTACTAATCACTGTATGGTACAAAACTAAGCATTAACCATGAATACAGGGATCATACACTATTGTGCTAATGTTAAAAGAATTTTCCAACATCTTCCCCCAGTGCTGCATAGACTTCTTAAAGAAATATAACTTGTTTGGTAACAGATGTAGATCTGCCAAGTGGAATTTCGTCATTCCCAGCTTCTACTTTTCACTTTGTAGCTTGAAACACACCTGAGGCTATTGCCTTACTCATCAGATCTAACTGAAAGTTGAGAAGCTTTATTTCCAACAGATTTGGTGGTTCATTGCTGCATGTTGGAAGACTTTTTTTTTTTTTAAGTAGCAAAATGGGGATTTGTAACATCAATCAAGATGCAAATCACTGAAAAAAATCACACATTTCAACTTATTAGGGAGTTCTGAACAATCTGATACCTGAACCATAATTGTTTGCTCTAGAAAAGATAAAATCTATCAGTATCAATGATCAAATTTAAAGAAAGGGGGGTAAGGGGGGAGTCATGTTCTGTGGTGGTGTGGTATCTTTAAGCTGTCAGATGCTGAAAAGCAGGATGGTGTGGTGGGAAAGCAGTGTGTCTTGGAATAAATTTCCCCCATTCCAGAAGTGATACCACTTTGCCCAGCAGCCTCCCAGCATTTTATTCTTTCTTCCTTTTTTCCCCCCTATAACAACCCATGTATATGTAATAACTCTTATCGGTATTAATTGTTCATGCTTTTGTAACTTTCTAGCTGGCAAATGCTCCATTATCACTTCAGCAGCTTTGTGAATCAGCAGGATACCAGCCATTAGTGCGTAGTGTAAAGCAGTAGCTGCTGTTGTACTGAAATCTCATAAAAAGCTAATAACATGGAGGCTGTTGTGCTGCAAGTCAGTCTCTGATCAGTGCTATCCAGTGCTTTTATTAGAAATTTAGGTTTTCATTTCAGTTCCATCTAGACATTTAGAAACACACTAGATTGTGCTAAACAGCATTTACCAGGGACAGAAGGACTTGAGTTCTGTATCTTTTCAGGGATTGTGATGAATATGTGTTTACAAGTACTGATTGCTGTATGCTGTCTTTTTCCTTCCTACACATTGCTCTCCTTTGTTATTGCTTTTATTAATAATCATATTTTACTTTTAATTTAGAATTAACATTTTAATTTGCTATTTATGTCAACTAGTTTTGTACTGTCTCAGAGAATTTATACTTACATAATTTGGTTGTACATATCTGTGTGCTGCTGCTTCAGTAGGCATCATTCTTATGCTTGTATTTAGCATATGCATTTCGTAGTACATGATGTGGCCATACTTGCCCACCAGACCCTTTGACAGGTCATAGAATCATAACATATGCTGAGTGAGAAGGGACTTATAAGGATCATCGAGTCCAACTCCTGGCTCTGTGCAGGATACCCCAAGAACCACACCATGTGCCTGAGAGTGTTGTCCAAATGCTTCTTGAATTCTGTCATGCTTGGTGCTGTGACAGCTCCCCTGGGGAGCCCCTTCCAGTGCCCAACCACCCTCTAGGTGAAGAACCTTTTTTCTAATATCCAACCTAAACCTCCCCTGACACAACTTTCAGGCTATTCCCTTGGGTCCTAACACTGGTCTACATGGTGTCTGTCCTTCTGCTTGCACTTATGAGGAAGTTGTAACTGCAGTGAGGTCTCCTCTCAATCTCCAGGCTGACCAGGCAAAGTGACCTCATCTGCTCCTCATACAGCTTCCCCTCAAGGCCCTTCACCATCCTCGTGGCCTCCTGTGGACATTTTAATAGCTTAGGGTCTTTCTTATATTGCAGTGCCCCAAACTGCACACAATATTCAAAGTGAGGCTGCCGCAGTGCAGAGCAGAGCAGGACAATTCACTCCCTTGCCGGGCTGGCAATGCTGCACCAGATGCACTTTAGGACTTGATTGGTCCTCCTGGCTGCCAGGGCACACTGTCGTTTTCCCATCAGACATAGAATTCTGTTCAGGTATCTGGCAAGGAAGGAGTATATCAAACCCTCCTTTCCTCTGGGACACTTGTAACTGGTTCTGGTGGTGCTCCATAGTGGAATATCTGAAAAGAAATCCTTAAGTAAAGGAAACCAAGAATCCTATGAATGACCTGAGCCTGCATACTCACAGCAGCATCTGCAATTGTCCACAAATTGTGTCTTTTTTACAGTTTTCATCACAGTGTCCTCCACCTACTCTTTACCAGAACATCCTTCCTTTTTGTAATTTCTGATGCAATGTGCACAAAGTAAATAATATTGCTGGGATACTGAAAATAATGCCTAGTCGCCCTCTTGGTTAGATATCCTGAGTTGTCTCTCTGAACTTAATGCAGAAAATTACAAAATCACTTTGAAACACCTCTTACCTTCTTCCCTTTACAATGCCTCTAGAAATAGTATTAGCTCTTTTAGTTGTGTAGTTCATCTTTATAAGGCTGCTATGTCAAAGTATCCCTCTCTAACATCTGGGACTCTTGATAGTATTGTGAGGCTTGAAAAAAGAGTGGCTGAATGGTGCCATGCTTGTACAGGCTCTAAAATCAGGTGTTAAAAGTGCAGCCTGTCCAACAGGCACCTTTAGTTCCCATGCTGTGCTTCCCCTTTGGGAAGGCTGGCTAGCAGAGAGAGTACGGAAGTTGGCTTTGCCCCCAGTTTTGGATTGCTAGTGAAAGCCTCTTGCCTGTGGAGTGACCATCTGTGACTCTTTAGAGTGGCTGAACTGTTGGCAGAGGTTTATCTCCCTGTCTTGTCTGTGAAGGCAAGTTGGCCCAGAATAGGCTTTCTATACATTTGTAGCAGGGTGGGCTGTGTTGCTCCATGGCCAAGTGCAGAGTCCTTGGTGGGTGTATGCTTGTGGGAGTCTGAGGGGAGCGAGGAAGGGTGATGCTTGTGCTGGATGTTGTGTGCTTTGTAAATGCACGTATCAGTATAGAAATCTCATTAATGCTCCTGCACCTGTATGCATCTGGGAAGCAAGTAAACCTCTCCAATATAGTAATAAAGGCAGTAGGTATCACTGCCAGGCATCTTCCCCTGAGGTAGCAAGACATCTCTGGCTGTGATTAGAAATTTGGGGTTTTCAAGGTTGGCTTGCAGATAAATGAGTCAATAGGCCTCTAGTTGACTCATATTTTAGGTAGTTGGGTAGGTTTCAGAGGTGTTCTTGCTATTTTTGGTGGCAGATAAAGAGTCTTCTGATAGTGTATTTTCTCCTCATGTGTTGCCTGGGGAGTGCCATATTGCTTGTCTCTCTGTCTTAGGACTCTGTGCAGTGCAGAGACAGGGGATGCTGGATGTGTGTTGTGAAAGGTCTTTCAAAGTGCTCACTGCCTGCACTGCTCACTGATTGCTATCAATAACCCTTCCTACCACTCCTCTTCGTTGTACGTACTCTATTTGTAATTCTGTACAGTGGAAAGCTGTTTCTTCTGCACTCAAATGTAGCTTGACCTTTGTGGCAGAGGGCTGGAGCAATCAACTTACAATATAGGGCATAATTGTATACTCTGAATTGGCCAGACACACAACAGGCTCAGCCCTTACTGAACTGCCTTACACATCTCTTTTTCCTTACCACCTACAACAGTCACTGTTATGTCATCACTGATTGTGCATTCTGATGATGCGCTCTGTTGAAGTTTGAGATAGTTTTTTCTTTTTTTTTTTTTGCTTGTCTCTCTGTCTTAGGAATTTCCCCCCATTCTTGTTAATGGATTAGTGATCAAGAAAGACAAAAGAGCCAAGGACAGTGCCTAGCCCCGAGAGTAGGCAAAGGAGCAGGGCACCGTTTTTAGGGGGTTTATTCCTGCTTCTGGGGGGAGAGGAAGGCGGTGGCGAGAGCTCTGGGGAAGACTGCCACCACTCCAAGTTTTTGCTCTCTTGCTACAACTTTTTACCTATCTTGGGGGGAAGAAACCCGAAACCCCCAAGCTTTTTCCCCCTCCCAAAGAGCCAGTCTCCCCCAGCTAGAGTCTAAAAGTTAGTCTGTCTGCCAAAACACCTCAATACTTCCAACCTCAACCACCAAATTGCTAACACACCTCCACCTACTCTCCAAAACCCTGCCAATTCCTACCTTCCCAGCCTGCTACTCTAAAGCTCCTTTTACAACTCCTGCTACTATCCAAAAAAAGCACTAAAACCAACTGCCCATAAAAGCTCATACAGGGAGTTCTTTCTCCATCCCTTCCTGCTGGTTGCAGCCGCCATCGTACATGCAGCCAAAGCCACACCACAGCGCCCCCTGCAACCCAAAAGAGTCATCGCACCCTCCCTGTGCACCGGGAGCACCTGCGCCCCTGCCAACTGTAACCGTAACTACACCAAGGGAGAATAGCCAANGGCTCCCTCACCATAACTGAGGACCAGTACAGTTTCCACTGTGTGGGTGACAGAGGTCAGCTGGCATCTTCATAATGGAGTTGAGATGCCTCTACTTGCCTGGCAGCATACTGGAGTATGACCTTTAAAAGTCAAATGGGTTGTTTTTTTCTAGGCTTTGTTTAGTAAAAGCTGGTCTGTGGAATATTTCTAATTGGGTACTTGAAGACACTAAAAGTTGAGATAGCATTGAGAAGATGTAAAAGAAATAGAGACTGCAGTGTAATGTAGGAAAGAGTCCAGCAGAGGGTGACGGTGATGATGAGGGTACTGGAGCATGCCTTTTATGAGGAAAGGCTGAGGGAGCTGGGCCTGTTCAGCCTTGAGAAGAGACAACAGAGAGGGGACCTCGACAGTGTCTACAAGAACCTGGAGGGAGGATGCCAAGAGGATGGAGCATGGCATGTCTCGGTGGTGCCAAGTAATGGCACAAGAGGCAATAGGCAAAAAGTGATGATCAGGAAGTTCCACCTGAAGGAAGAACTTTACTGTGTACGTCACCGAGCACTGGAACAGACTGCCCAGAGAGCTTGTGGAGTCTCCCTCACTGGAGATATTCAAGAACCATCTGGACACAATCCTGTGCCATGTGCTCTAGGATGCTCTAGGTCGGACCAGATGATCCACTGCAATCCCTTCTAACCTGACCCATTCTGTGACTTTGTGATGTGGTGGTGCTTCCCCTTTCACCCCTCCACCCCCTTCAGCCTGCTGTGATCTCAGAAATGCTCATTCGGCCTCAGTATTGACCAACAGGAGCTGGGCTCAGTTCCTCTTGTGTTGATCAGAATCACTGTCTGCTCCCCCGAACCTAAGCTGTCTAACAAGCTCCTGGTTTTTTTTACAAACAGCCTTGGAAACTGATTTTTCTTGCCTGAATAACAACCCAAGTGGAACAATAGTTTTGTTATTAAAGTTTCTTTGAAAGTTACCAACCTGAATGGCAGCCAGAATGAAAAATTACCATGACCAAAGTGACTCTTGTGCCCCTGTAAACAGCAGTCCTAGTTAGACCCTTTGAACCTTCCTAGTCTGCAATGGGCTGTGGCCAGAAAACTACCTCTTCATAGGGCCTCTCAGAGACAGCAAACTTTCAAATTTGCTATACTTGGAGGACTGCCACCAAAGATAGCCAGCAGAGCCTGGGCTGATGGGGAGGATGCAAAGGCATCTGACATGAGTACTTCACTGAATACCTTGTACACACTCATTTAGGTCTGTGTGCATGCAAGTGTGAATCTCCTATAGCAAATGTCCTGTGAATGCTGCTCTCCTGGATTCTGAAGTACTTTAGATTTATAGGTAGATTTGGCCTATAGGTGAGTTACTGTTGTGCCTATAGTAAATTCTATTGAATCTTTTGTTAAACTCTTCAAATTAGGCTATCGATTAACTGCTGTTCAGTTTAAACCTTTAGGCCTAAACTGGGAAATCTGGGGCTTTGTTTGGCAAGAACCTCCATTCTGAACCTTGTGAGATGGTCAGAGGGTCTCCCTTATCGTTTTTCTCCTTACCCTTTCCTGTCTTTACCCTTTTCTATCCCCAGTCTCTATACAGATAATTTTTGGTTGATTTTAGGTTTAGATTGCTTGATATTAGATTTTATTCCAATTTTTCTGTGTGCTTTAACCATCTTGTAAATAGTAGAGTGAATATTGCCAATGAACCTTGTCACACTTTCACTTAAATAACAAACCTGCTTTTGCCAATACATTTGCTGGGGATTGAACCATCTAAAGCACTCATTCGCAACATGTGATCCTGTAAATAGAGATGGGGTGTGGTTGAATAGCCCATTAAATACAGTGCTGCCATTGTTACTAACAGACTGCAGGCTTTTTATTTAGTTTTGAAAGCTTCTGTACTATGGCTTGCCAAATTTAGTTTGTCTGGACTCTTCTGCCCTATACAGAGTTTTATTTTAGCTTGTTTGGCTAAACCAGCAATAGTTTAATAAGCAGGTAACTATTATGTAACTTGTTTAGCTTTAGCTGGCGTTATGCTCTTGTGCAGTTGTATAGAAATTTTGATGGCCTTCTGCAAATTACAGGTAGCAATACCAAACAGTTCTTCTGTGTACAATGAACTGTCTATAATCCTAGAATAATAATGTAGTAAATTGGAGTACAAGTAAAGAATGGTAGCAGAGGTCTTGGTCATACAAGAATATGAAAATACCAGAAGCTATAAACAAATCACCAGTGGTCAGTTATAGTTCATTATAGTGATGCAATCTTGGGAGCTCAGTAAAACCATTAAGGATAACAGAATAAAACTCAAATACTCAAAACATATAAAACACAGTATGTATAGTATATTTAAGGAAGATCTTGAATTATGGACCATGAAAAAAGTAGCAAAGTATAGCACAAATTAACATAAAAAATTAACAGTCAGACACTCGCCACACTCTGAAGTGAGGAGAAAAGAAACCCCACCATCAGTATCAATATTATCCTCTGCTGGTTCTCCTCTTCTTCTTCATGAGGAGGATTGGAGCAGAGATAGTAGGAGTGTGTATGTATGGATGTGTCTGCAATTTTAACTGTAGAATTTTGAGAATTTACAAATGGAATTTTCTTTTGTGTTCTTCCTTGCTTTTTCTGTAATGGTAATAGCTGAAATAATAATAACTGTTTGGTTAGAAGGTTAATATTGTAATTATAAACCAATAAATTACTGGTTTCACCTAAAAAGGCTGTTTCTGTGGTACAAATAAACTGTACATGGTGTCGTGTAACACGACATAGGTTAAAATTCCTTCTAACTATATCCAGAAAAGTGCTTCATATTATTGCTTCTGAGTATTACTTAGGTTAGAGATGAGGCAGAATGATTTGTGCAGTTGGAGTGGCAAGGACAGACTGGATAAGGGTGTCAGGAAGATGTAATATGACTGCGCTGGACTTATGGGTAAGAAGAGTGAGTGTTATTTTAAAATAAGTTGTCAAGCAGTATAAACATTACTTCTTAGTTTAAATGTTAGATAAACATTAAAGCAAGAAATGAAGCTCCATCTAGCGTCATATAGTCTATGTTATTTATGATCTATTCTAATAGTATCGATATCTATTATCTAACTCCAATTAGTGTTAACTGTTACTAGACAGAGGTGGACAAATTGCCAGTTTTATGGGTGAGAAAGTGAAAATGCTCAATATTTCTAGTTCGTAGTTGAAAAAAGAGCAACTTGATTTATTTAGGTTATAATGGTAACACCTCCTACTCCAGTAATAACTCAGAAATACGTGAAAGAGCCTATGCTAAAATGAAATAATTTACAATCATCTGGCCCAAAATAATTTACATACAGGAGTTTTAAAAGAGGAGATTGAATGGTTCTTCCAATAAATCTGGAAGCTATTAGGAAATCCAAGAGATATAAAAGTGTGGAGGAATTTCTTAGGGAAAGAGGACATGTGAGCAATCCAGCTTACATAGGTGAATAGCCTTGGTGCCAAGAACAGGAGGATACCATGAAGGACAGGAAGGAAGAAATATGCCAAAAAATAATTAATTCCTGGATACAGAAGAAAGAAGTGCAGACCAAGGAATGTTGAAGGAGTCTTGTTATCACTACTGGTGGAGTTCGCGTGATCAGTAGTATTACTACCAGTCAGCTTGTAGAAGCGATGCGTGAACTAGAATAGATAGCCAATAGTTATATTAATGTAAGTGCATGCATTTTAGACAAAAGTGTATAATAAGACACTGTGCTTTGTAATAAATGGCTTCACTTAATCATATTGGTTGTGTGTGATGACCCATTATTGATCTCCCACATAAAAGAAAACTGGAATGCCAATACTTTTCAAAAAGTTGAACAAGAGGACCCAGGATTTTGGCCCCTTGTATTGATCAGGGGTAAATGAGGTCCTAACTGGTGCAAAATGTTAAAAGTACTTAATGAAGTTAATGCTAAACAACATGGGTCAAGTTGACAAACTGTCAGCTTGAAACTAATAAGCTTAGATATGATAGAAATCAGACTCAATATATTTTTGCAAAAGATTTAATTTTACACAATCTTAATTAATGGAGTAGTAGAAACCTGATCCCAGTAGGCTGATTTAGCACTCCTGAAATTATCGTATGCAATCTCAGTACCTCAGGAACAAGTCAAGCAGCTTGGACAGCACCTGGAGCTCCAGGGGCCTTCTGACAGAAAAGTAGGCTAGCCAGGAGGTAAGGAAGTGATAAGAAAAAGATGAACCTTAGATGAAGGAATGTTGTCTCTATTAATAAACAGCAGTATGAGCCATGGGCATTGGGTTGTACTCATCCAGACTATGAAGCTGACATTAGGGAGTTCTTAGAGACTGCAATATAACTACATACAGGCCCCAGAAATGGAAATGCATCATATTGATGGCAATTTCCAAGAAAAATCATAATGAATGTGCCTTTTTGCACCTATAACATATGAAGATTCATGTAGAATTTTGTATTGCCAAGATCTGAAAAGAGGCTTTATTTTTAAATAGCTACTCAGATTCCTACTGCTGAGCAGTTGAGGGACTGGAGGTCTTTGTCAAGCTCTGCTGTTCCTACCTCTTTCGCAGCCACTGCTACCATGACACACAAAGGGCAGCACATCAGCAGAAGGCTATTAAACATCTTACATATATACAGTATCTTGCAGTACCAAAACAACTGGGGAGTTACCACTTAGAAAATTTTCTGAAAATTTATATTATGCCAGCAGTTTCCTTTTGCTATGCTAAAGACAAATATTTTTTTTTAACATTCTTTCTGAACTGCTTGCTGCTCCTCATTAGGCTAATTAATTGTTGTCAGTCAGCGTGGGATAATAGATGGAGTGGTATGAGCCCTTGTATTCAAATCATGCTCCTTGTCACACAAATTCAGAAATGGTTCTCTAATGCTCCTCTAGCCAAGTTGTGTTTCATGAGGCGTTTTTTCATGTGGCTTCATTTTTGCTTTAAGTGAGATTATAGGATATGGTGCACCCACCCACATGCTTATCATGCACAGTTGAGAAGAGACAATAAGACAAAGACTCATCTGGTAAAAACAAGCCATTTCAATAAAGAGTTCTCATCCAGCATTGACTTCCAGAGCAATGTATAACATTTGGATCTTGTGTTTTTTCTTTGACTTAGCATGGATTAGAAAGTTTGAGTGAATGTAAGGGGTGTACAACAAACCTTTGAAGAGAATCAACTTTACCTAACTTTGGTCAGGTATTGATGATCTGATTCTGAAGCAAGACCTGCATATCTTAATACATGTAGGAAGTTATAATGGCCCAAGCCTACATAATTGACTGATGGCTATTAAAAGGTACATTTAAAGCAATTCCTTCTTTTGCAACTGCATTGACTATCGAAGATAAAGTTTGCTATTGTGTGGGTGAAAAAACAGAATAAGTATTCATTGTAGCTTCTGGTAAATTGTATGCTTGAATCCAATTCTTTCACTGTCAGCTCTCGTTGTCAGGCTGAACATTCAAGAAGCAATGTCCTCTAATACAGTGTTGCAAGCATGCTCCTCAGCATCCCTCAAAGTATAATTTGAGATAGAGCTGACCAGGAGTCAGAGTGCCTTTCTGTTACATCTGGAATATCCTTTACTTGGCTCAGCTTCCTGGATATCACAGCCTGATATCCAAACTGATGTCTGATACAGATGGGAAGGTGCTTCATATTTATTCCTCCAGCAGAGAAAGTTAACATCTGCCATGAATAAATCCAGAGCATTTGTTGTTTTGTTGGTGCTGCTGCTTTTGCCTCCTGTTGGCATTATCTGAGGTAACAAATTATAATGTCAACTGTTTCAGTATTACTTCTATCATCTACTGACTGTTGAATGGCAGTAGCCTGTTGCTGAAAAGAAAGTTGCAGATCCTTCACGATCATATTGACAGTGGGAAGGGTGTCACCTTTCCCAATCTTCCTGCGCTCTCCATTTATCATGCTAAGAGACAAGTGTGACAATGCAGTGATACGAGCTACCTCTTATACCAGAAGGTGCCATGTGGTGCACTAATTTTCTCTCAGGGAAAATTGTTCAAGGCATATATTCCTTGTGGCATTTTCATGGTCACAGTATTTCAGTGCACAGTTACCATGATTTAAATGTCATAGTCCTTTCAAGGACTGCAATTGCATTCAGCTGCATAAAGTGCACTTAACAAGCACTCTTGGTTGTATGGTTTTGCCAGGTGTTAGGACTAGCTATACCTGTATCCTTCATGGCTATTAAAAATCACAAACTTACTTGGTTGTTTAAGGAAACATGTTTAAGTGTTTACTTGGTAAGGAACATTATTGTATCTGATAATACTTTAATACAAAAAAATGTTACCAAAACTAAAATATTAAGACTAAACTATATACCTTGTAGCTATCAAGTAAGTCAGGTTTGATACTAGGCTGGAGTTATATTACTGTTTATGGAAGAAAAATCAGCTAAATTCAATGAAGTTTTCAAAAGGTAAGAAATAAAAGTTGTCTTGGAATAAGTCAGCTAGCCTTAGTTTAGAGAAGTTCTGATTACATTAACAGTGAAGGATAAAACCTCCACAAGCCCAAAACATTTTCTGCATCTCCAACCCTACTGAAACCCCAAAAAGAATTAATATCAAGTATGTGTGATTACTTGTTGAAAACCGGCTATGCTTTTGGCAAGGCAAATATATTATAGTCTGTAACAAGCTCTACTGAAAAAAAATGACAACTAGAGAAGCAAAAGAAGAATTCATTATTCAGCAAAACCCAAATTAAATCCAAGGTTGTAATCAGTTTCATCAAGTTTCTTCTAATCTAAACATAGAAAGATGCTTATTAATGCTTCTTTTTTTCCTGATTGCATTTCTCTTATTTTGAAGCTGGTGTATAGATCAAACAGCTGAACTAGAGAAACATCTTTTGATACAGAAAAAGGTATTTTTAAATTTTCTCTACATTAAATTATTTTAGTGTTGTTAAGTTGTACATTTCAAAAATATATGTATTATTTTCACGGTGTTTTCATAATATGGCTTAGCTCTTTATATAAATCAAACTTATAGACATGTAAAAACCAGATTTTAAGTCACCTTTTCCATGAAAATGCAGGGGTTTTAATCTTAATTGCAATAAAGATCAACCATTCTTGATGTGAGGATTGATACAATAAGCCAAATTTATTCATCATTATTAAGTTTGCTGCTTGATTGAGCCTGATTTTTGTCTGTTTCTTCTAGTGGTCTTTTTCTATGCTTTTGCTCTTTGTTGTGGCTTTTCAATACTTAAAGGGGCCTATAATATGGAGATTAACATTTTGGCAGGCCCTATTGTGACAGGACAAGGGGTGTTGGTTTTAAACTTAAAAGAGGGTAGCTTCTGAGGCTGGTACAGAGACGTGGTAGAAACATTCTGTTTCTAGGTACATCCCTGTACCTAGAAACATTCAAGGCAACATTGGGCAGGTCTCCGAGCAGCTTGGTGTAGTTGAAGATGTCTCTGTTCATTCCAGGGAGGTTGGACTAGATGACCTTTAACGGTCTCTCCCAACCCAAACTAATCTACGATTCTGTGATTCTCCTCCTTCTATTTTAAATTCTGTTGTTAATATGGTCTATGCCATATCAGTATTCTGAAATGCCTGTGTAGGAATGTTTTGGTTTATATTTTCTATGGAGATTTATCTTTGTGCTGTGCTAATTTTTTTTCCCCTTTAGGTTGGGGTCTGTTAACAAATGCAATGGCTTTCTTTTTTTTCTTCCTTTTTGTCTAATCCTTCCAGAATGAATTTTAGCAAGATCTGGCACAAATATAACATGCAAGAAACATTTCTGTATTTACATTTTATTTGGATGGGAGATGTACATTGATTTTTCTCTAGGCATCAGCTTGCCATCCAGTTTTCTGTATGTCTGTACAGAGTAATGAGGGAAACAACAGAAAATTAATTCACTACATGATATGCTTGTAAGCTATTAGATTCCTTTATATTTGCCCAGTCTGATGATTCTTTTACCAGAGAAACAATTTTACTTTGCTCTGTTAGTGCACATTGCAGATACCTTCTCTACTTCTTTGAACAAATTTTATTTTGTGTATGTTTTGCAGTTATAGTAAAAATATGTTGCAATACAGAATATTCTACATGTTTAGGAAAAAGTCACCATCACTTTTATGGTACTCATATTCAGGGTCAGTTTCTATCAATGTCACATAAGAAAAGATTTTCAATTTTTTTTTTTTTCTCTATCAACCTGGATGCCAAATACTGCACTTACATCTGGAGAAGTTACAAAGCCTCCCTTTCCTGTGTTCTGAAATTACATAGCTTACTTCTTGGTATTGTTCTTCTGCCATGCTGGCTTGTTTAGTTGAGTGCATGAAGTGCTGTTATGACATGGAAAGACCCTTCACATGATTCTATCAGAAGCAGATGCAAGTATCGAAACATACAACAGGTTGAAAAATGCAAGGTGTTGGGGCAAAAATAGTATAAAGATGAAAAAACCACTTTTTACCCTGTTTTTATTTTTTCAAATAAAGCTACCTTGTCTAAAATCCTGGTAAGTCAATAGCCTATTCTACCCATATTATTTGCTTTGATCACTTGTTCTCAGAAGAATGCTGCTACATACTTGCATTTTTTTCTATGTACTAGATTAAAGGTAGTCTTTCCTGTCTGAAAACTTTATTAGATACATACATTCTGTGGGAAACTAAAATGAGTGTTTATGAAATAATGTTCACTTAAGCATCTGTTCTTGTGTAATTAGTGTCATTAAGCATTCCAAATTAGTTTACTACTTCAGTGAAATTCTACAAAAAAATATGTGTTATGAGTAATCCTCTCGCTTAAGTTTTCAATATGAAAAAATCCCAAATTTCTAAAAGAGAGGGGAGCCTTTACTAGGGGAAGAAAAGAGCCTGATGTATTTTGAGATTTATTTTATCGTTTGGAAGTTATTGTATTATATTATCAAGCTATTTTAGCTTTGAGTCTGTTTTAGAAGAAGAACAAGAAATAAAAAAGGCAGGAAGACAGTTAAAGATTTAACAGCAAACTATTGTCAAAAACTGTCCACTCATGTTGAAAATAACTACTTTGTTTTGAAGTTTGTGTTCAATACTATCCTATATATCTTGTAGTTAGTCCCACAACAAGTCTCTCTTCCACTCTCTTAATTATAACAGAAAAAAGAAGATGGACTAACAGGCACATTTTAAGTGATTGAGTTCTTTTTCTTGAAAGTTTTATTCTAGATAAATGAAAGCTATTAGTTTGTTTCAGGAATAATTACATGTCAGGGACAGAAGAATTTGTAGCAGTCTGTCACTAATTCTTTGTCTCTGAATCAATAAAAATGTCACTAGAATCTGTGTAATGAACTGCCATAGGAAGGGATACAGTCATAGGAAGAGAGAATTGAATCTGAGATTTCTGGTACTACATCTTGAACTAACCGTATTTGTGTGGACATATGATTAAGCTTGTGATTTCCATGGTTCACCATGGCATGACAGAAAATATTCCAGATCTGTTTCTGTGCCCATGGTAGTAATTTCAGTAGTACTTAGATCCCAGTGTTAATGTCCTGACATGTCCAAAATGGCGGGGACGTATGCCAGTCACTACTGCCACCACGGCAAAGTCTAGGCAATGCTTGTGCAGTGTTCCTTAACTCAGATATGTTTTTCAGTTTGAAGATCATTTCTTTTTGCATGGAGGCTTTTGATATTGATGCTTAATGATCAGATTAATGTATTTTTTCCCCCTTGAATACATCTAGAAGAATCTCAGAATCTTAGGAGTTCTTACGAGGCTGCTATTTTGCTATCCATGGGACATTTTCCAAAGGATTACTGTGCACATAAGCCAGCACCTGGAATTTAGCTGAATGCCAATTTAGTGGTTATAAATGATAAGCTTCTGTTAGCCATTTGCCACCTTCTCTTGAAGGCCCATAGAGAAGGATTCTGAGATGAAGCAGAAGCATAGACTGATGAACTAATAGTGTCATTTTTGCTTGGGTGTGTGCTTTAGCAATGGATCTGTCATCATTTCTCACTGAAGGGAAAAGGTCGCAGTCCCCTATACAGTGGTAAACTGAATTAACAATTAACAACCAACTCTAACATGTTTGCTGTAGGAGTCTCCAAAACTGTGATTGATTTGGTGCACCTTGGCTGGGTAAAGAATAATCCTAATATAATACCTGGATTTCAGATACTACTTTATCCAGTTGAGCCAGGGCAGTTGATGGCTCCATTTATCAAATAACTGTTTACTGAGTTTTCCAGAATATGAAAACAGAAGATGAATTTTTCCCTGAGTTCCACCTGCCTGTTTCCCTGCCTGCAAGCTGAATCTCTGCCTTTCTCTTCTTTGCCTTCCTTTGCACGAATATTCTCACAGGATGTGTTGGTAACCAGTGGGTGACTTGCTGTGGTCTTGAGGACAGAGTAAATAAGAATCATCTACAGAAAAAATGTCACCACTGGGTTGCAGCAAGACACCTTATACACACAGTGCAGCTGCTCTCCCTGGTTGCTGTGCCAGGGACAGTGCAAACCACTCATCCAAATTCTTCCCACATATAATAGGTAATATTAACAGTTTACAATGCTCAGGCGGACAGATACAAAAATACCCCCAAACCCATCCGTGATAGGGAAAGACATCTGTTCCTCTTTGCTAGTAACAGTTTCTCCCAGAACACTCAAGTATTCAAATATGTACAAAAGTAGGTTTTCTTTGGTGACTTCTGAGCTTCTTTGGAGTGGTACTAAATTAAAAGAAAGATGGATTTTTTGAAAAAGGAGAATCTAGTATGTATAATGTCCTTCAGATAATCCAGTAGCCAAAGACTGAAAGAAAGGGAATGTTTCATCAGTTAGTCTACAGGAAGATGAACTGCTGAAAGTAAAATGTACAATGTTGTATATAAAACCCCCACAATTCTCACTGTGGAAAACACTGAGCTGGATTTAAATTCATTCTTGAGAACTTAATGCATCTCTGTGAGGAGACTTGAGTGACTCTGGAAGGAATGTTACTAAAAATCAATGCAAGTCATTGCTGATTGCAGGGTATTTCACATCATGTAGCTATTATGTCTCTCACATTTCCATCTGTTGTTTGTTTAATGTGGCCTGATGTGTTGGAGCTAAGAGATTAGCAGGTTGACTAAAATGTTAATGTGACCTCTAACGGAGCCCAGAAAAAAAAGTGGAAGCAGAGTGTCTGAATGTTAGAAGCCTATTATAAAAATTTACAAATGCTGAAGTAAGTATTGATTGCCTGTAGCTTGCGAAGTGTTTTGATTAGACAAAGCCTACACTAGCATCCATCATCCACAAAAAGGGTGCTGGGCAGCTAGACATTTCATCTGTCATTTGAATATAGCTGCCAAACTTCCCTTCCCCACCTATTCAGAGAAAACATATCGTGCAGAAACATTGTCCTGACATATAGCAGTAACAGCCCTACACATCATTCTGTGATGTGGGCTAGAATGGGGATCCAGGGAACTACAGGCCTGTCAGTCTGACCACTTCATGGAGCAGATCATCTTGAGTGGCATCATGCAGCACATATGGGACAACCAGGGCATCAGGCCCAGCCAGCAAGGGTTTTCAAAAGTTCCTGCTTGACCAGCCTGATTTCCTTCTATGATGAGGTTGATGCCTTAAGTGCTGGTAAAAATAAGAGGCAGACACAGCAGTATAGGGAAAAAGGGTATTACTTTTGTTTTAATAGGATCTTGGTGTACACCTCCGTGTGTGTGTGTGTGTGTGTGTACAACTTGTATATCATTNCTTGTATATCATTTTATGGACTTTA
>VYZT01035258.1:0-29356 GCA_013400735.1 Pomatostomus ruficeps
TATTTTCATGATTGTGGCACTAGCTTCATATGATGCTTCTAGCCTTTTGACACAAAAGTTGATCTAATGGGGTCTTTTGAGTCCATAAAATTCTTGCAGTTTTCCTGCTGCAAAGAAGCCAAGCCAGTGCAGCTGCAGCGCTTTCAGTGGGTAAATTTTTCTTCAGCAAACTGCTATATACTTCTGTACTACTGTAGACAAAATATATGTTCTTGACTTCTGTGCTCTCATTTCCTTTTTACTGTAGTTCATTTCAGTTTCCTAAGGACTGATAATACATTTCTGAAACTAGTTCAAATTCTTGAAAATTATGAAATGGATTATGTTGCTTGCTCTGTAAGCTGCTCCTTGATTCATTAGTTATCTTGAGGTAGAAGGCAAAATCTGCATGAGTTTGCATAGTTGTCCTTCTCAAGGAAGGGCAAGGGAGGAATGTGGCATTTGTTAAGGTTTCCAGGGTTTAAAGACTACAGCTTTCACTTCCTGTCGTTGGTATGAGGGCTGTTTCAGACAGAAAGAAGTTGGAATATTAGTTGTATGTAAATTGGATGAGATGTTGGATTACTTTGTTTTGTTTACTTATCTGCAGTGTGGTCAAACACTGGAATAAGCTGTCCATAGAGGCTGTGAAACTTCAGAGGTGTTCAGGACTTGACTAGAGAAGTTTCTGTGTAAGCCTAACCTTGCTGTAAGCAGGGCTTTATGCTAGATAAAGACTCATATTCAAAGGTTCTTTCCAACCTAAATTTTTCTGTGACTCAGTAATTTTAAGTTTTGATAATCTTCAGGCACAGAGAATCCCCCACTCTTTCCAGGCTTGACCAACCACAGCGGTGAAAAATTTTTTCTCATGTATAGAGTTGGAATTTAATTTCTTCCAAATCATGCCCATTATTGTTTACTTCTGAACTGTCTCTGTTTCTAATATAACCACTCTGTTGAGGACAAGAATAAGATTTGTCTCTCCCTTTTTATTCTGAGTCTTGATAAACACATTCCTGTCATCTTTTCCATGTATGTCACATGCTCTGAGCCCCTTGCTGTCTTAGCAGCATTTCTTTGTAGACACTAACACAAAGCGAGGAAATATACTGACTTGCTAACAAAAAATGCACGAAAAAATGCATAAACTCTAGTTGGAACACTAAATGATTGTTTGATTCTGTTGTGCTAAGTAAAACTTTCTTCCTAAGAGAAAGTATTCTAAAAATAAAAAATTAAAGTTCATGTGCACCTTCTGTGATATGCAAACTTTGTGGTTAACTGTATGTGCAAATGAGAGATGGAAAATGAAGGCTTATGTGGTCTCACAGAAAGAAAAGGGAGGAGGTTGGCTCCAGGGAATTTATTGCCTTTAGAATAATGTAACTGAGGAGGTTATATAATTTACTCTAGATAGTAAACAGTTCAAGCAGAATCGCTATATTGACAAGACAGAATCATTTGTATGTGATTCATTGTGAAAAAGAAGGGAGAGTAGTAACTTGCTACTGTGGAAAACATCCTTACCCAGCCCTTTGTGCTGTTCACTATACTTCTTCCTACATTTTTCTTTACTTAAGAAGAATAGTCAGCTTTCTCTCCCCACCCCCTGCCTTTTTTTATTTGCCTCCCAATACCCTTGTGCAATTAATAATGAGCGGTTGCGTTGGAGAGAAGAATGAGCTCACAGCCACCCTTTCAATTGTTTTTGCCTTTTGCTTGATATCCAGTTTAACGTCCATAGTTGGTTTTGTTGTTCAGAAACAGAAGAAAATACTTTGGTAAAAACAATTGGTTGTACATTCAGTTCATAAAGGCCATTCACTAAAAATAAGTCATCGGCTCATAGAGGAGTCTTTATGGATAAACTTTTCACCTTAAGACACTGACAGTAATGGTACAGCTAATCCTGGCAATCATGTCCAGGCATATGAAGGACAAGAAAGTAATCAGGAGTAATCAGCATGGTGGATCATGAAGGGAGAGTCGTGTTTGACTGACCTGTAAACTTCTGCAATTAAATGACTGCCCCAGTAGATAGGGAAAGAAGAGAGTAGTACAGTATCTACCTGGGCTTCAGTAAGGCCTTTGATGTGGTCTCTTATAAGAGTCACAGCCCCTCGAGCCGTTGCTGTAGGGGCTGGATGGGCAGACATAGGTGGATTGAAAACGGGCTGAATGGTTGGGCCCTGAGGGTGGTGGTGAACAGTGCAAAGCCTAGTTGGAGGCTGGAAAACAGTGGTGTACCCCAGGGGTCCATATTGAGTCCAGTCCTCTTTAACATCTTCATTAATCATCTTCATGATAGGGTGTGGTACACTCTCACTGAGTTTGTTGATGACACAGAGCTGGGAGGAATGGCTGATGGGATGGCTGCCATCCAGAGGGACCTGACAGGCTGGAGATATGGGCTGACAGGCACTTCAGCAAGCTCAGCAAGCGATGCAAAGTCCTGCAGCTGGTGAGGAAGAGCCCCACACACCCACTACATGCAGGGGACCATGCAGATGGAAAGGAGATGGGTCGAAATGGACCTGGGAGTGCTCATGGACACCAAGGTGAACATGAACCAGAGAGATGTTCTTGCTGTACGGCGTGCTTCTGGTATCCTAGATGCATGAGAAGTATTGCCAAGCAAACAGGGTGTTCCTTCCCCTCTGCTTGGTGCTGGTGAAGTCTCATCTGGAGTGCTGCATTCAGCTCTAGGCTCCCCAGAAGAAGACTGATACGGAACTACTGGAGAGAGTCCAGCAAAGCACCATAAAGATGATGGAGGGACTGGAGTCCCATTGCTCCTGTGAGGAAAGGCTGAGGGAGCTGGGACTGTTTAACCTGGAGAAGAGAAGGCTTGAGGGTGAATCCCATCCATGTATATAAATACCTGAAGGGAGGGTGCAAAGATGATGGAGCAAGGCTTTTTTCAGTAGTGCTCAGTCACAGGACTTTCTTATGATTCTGTGATATACAGTACCACTAGCTGCTTCTGGTTGAGGAGCCCAAGATGAATATGAAGTTGTTGTATGCTCTACTCTGTATTTACAAAGGCTTTTTTGAATGAAAGCATCTTAGCACAACCTTAAAAATGTTCACACAACCTTAAAAAGAAAGGAGTATTTTCTTTTTAATTTATACACTTTCATCATAAGAGTGATGGAAGAGAGGAAGAAAAAGGAGAAATGAGGTGTTCTGCATAGCCTTGTATTGGCGTCTCATCTCAGATTTTTTATATAGATATATCAGTTCAGGGAGTGAGAGCATAATATACAAGGAATTAACATTGTTTGAATTTTGTATTGTTGGAAACAAAGTGAGCCTACCATTTCATAGAAATTTTGCCAACAGCCAATCAACAGGATTTCAATTGTAATATTCTGTCACGTGTGGGAAGGGGCACACCAGTGATTTTACAGGCAACTTAGGAAAAGACTGCAGTTCTTACTCCGTAAAAGTCATCTGTGTTGTGTTCTTATCAGAATGCAGGTGTCTTGATATAAACACCACACCAACTTTATCACTGGGAATAGTTTTCTAGGAACATCCTTCATTATTGACATGAGCCATTCTAATAATCTTCGTTTTATTGTTTCTTCTTGCATGTTAATGTGTGTGCATTTCTTTTTACTCACACAAGTTTTAGTATATATGTTACTAAATATATTACTGTACAAATATTCTCACATTTTTATTGTAGTTTGTGTATTGAGGAAAATTTCATGCGTTTCATGCCACACCTTTGAAACAGAGAAGCTGTAGTCTTTCTTTTTCAAATGGTGATTAAGTTTACCATTACAATTCTTAGAATAGCACTCTGTCCTGAGATGAATTTGATAAAGAAAAAGGCAGTCAACTAGAGTTTCTGAGACTTCTCTGTGGATGTGACAGTACAGAGTATATACACATCTAGATAAAACTGATTTTCTCTAAAGTAAAGGTATTTAAATATAAGGAAAGCAAATATGCGTTAAGTTTAATTAACTTCATATTGAATATTGCTCTTTTCTTTCATTTGGAGTTTTCCTGGTTATAAGGTGCTACCAGGTCAGTGTAAACAAGGAAACTGTATATATTAAGAGCAATACTTCTTCCTAAGCATTGTCTTTCACTATAGAAAAATAACCACTTCTGCAAATAGTACTCTTAAGACTGCAAGGCAGAAGTCCCTAAAGGTCATTTAGCAATGCTGTTTTGAGAAAAGAATGCTTTAGTGGTCATTTTCTTTCAGATAGTGACAGATATTGCACATAAAAAAGATGCCCAGATTTAAGCAGTCTTTGTTCATTTTGGCTCAAAAGTCTTGTGTGTTTTTTCTTCCCCTGATTTTAAAATATAAACTTAAGGATCAAAGAGGCTGCTCCTAGTCTAAGCACGCAGGTTATCATGCTTTTGTACTGTTATGTGAAATACATTTTTTTTTCTGTTTGCGTATCAAATTTTCCTTGTCTTGATGTCAATAAAACATTTTTGAGGAGCCTGATATGACTCAGTGGAAGGAAAGTCTTTGCTCAATGCCATTTCATAGACTGCTAATTTGTTTATATTAGAAATAACTTTCAGTCCTTCCAGTTTGTTGCTTCTCTTATGAGTCCTAGAGTTTAAAATAAAATTGTCATTTGAAGCACTGAATTCTGGTTGTATTGGAATACTTTTTATATATTGATGGAGCCAGGCTTTTATGCTTTGATGTTGACATAATGGATTTTGAACATGGTTCAAAATGTGAAGTAAAGATATGACTTCTTTGTATCTTTGGTGCTTAGAAATTGATTATTAATCAAAAGTATCTCATACTGAAAGTCTCTTCCAAAAGGTTTTGACATAATTTGTGTTACTTCCTTTTCTGCTATATTGTTATTGTCATTATATGTAATGGCAAGAAACAAACGTCTTTTGTATCCTATTGCTGGAAATGAGTAGGTATTTGCATGGTCTTTACCATTAGTGAAGATTTAAATCTTGGTAGCATGTAAAAGTGTCTGTATTAAGAATAACTGATTTCTGATGCGTTTTTTGTTCTGTTTCTTTTCTTTCTTCCAACAGAAAACCGTTGCATCTCCAACTGTTTCACGCCTTACAGATACTTCAAAATTCACAGGTTCTCACAAAGAGAGGTTTGATGCCAGTGGGAAAGGAAAAGGCAGAGCTGGCAGAGAAGATCTGGTGGATAACTCAGGATATGTATCTGGTTATAAGCATGCAGGCACATACGATCATAAAGTACAAGGAAACAAGTAAGGCTGAGGGTTTACAACACAGAGCGGGATAGAGTATATATTTGTAAGGATGATGTTATGAATCCCACATGTTTTGGTTATTGTGAATGTTGAGACTATGTTGTCAAGAAGTTGTCTTCAGGAACTGGAACTGATTTCAACATCTGCTGAGCTACTTGCAGCACAATGCCACTTCATTACATTCCTCATGCATATATTGGCAAAAATAAATAAATATATAGGTATAAAAAATACATCATTTTGTTGAGCTTAGACAAAAAAAAAACCCAAACCAACAAACAACAAAGCCAAAGTCAAGAGCAGTTATACCACACATTGTTAATTCAAGCAAAATATCTCAAACATTCCTAGATGTTCAGTTGCCCTGATGATGTCAAAGAGAACCTCTTGAAAAGAGGATCTTTTGTAGCAGTCTTTCTGAAGAATATCCCATTACTTATGCAGTTTCATTTGACGACTGTTGTGGGGGTTTTTTTTAACTGTCTTATATGGGATCTGGCACTTTTCTTAAAACATTCAACAATATACTATTGGGAAGTAAGTGGTAGTAATATACTAGGTGCTAGCCTGTGATTGTCACATACCATTCATGGAAAAACTGAAAAAAAGCTATTTCTAGGACAATATAGGCTCTAAAGTATTTTATGTCAATAGGAAGAGTTGGAAAATACCAGCCCTTACTTTCCTCCTGTCTATACTTTGTGCTTGTTATTGTGTGTACTGTAGCATGGTTCTGACTGGCTGGATTTGGGTGGAGCTATTGTACTAACCTGAGAGGTGAGGAACAAGACATTGCCAAGGAAGTCTCGTTAAGGATTTTCACAGTCTGTTTTGCACTTCCTCACATTGGAAGTGAAGGGGGCATTAAGCTAATAATGCTTTAAAATCTTGTATATGACTAAACACTGCCAATCAGATTGCCATTAAATGAATGAATGTTATTATGCACATATGTTGGCACATAGTCCCTTTAAGCTCTAACATATGTAAGGAAAGCTTATGGCTCCATGGAATAAGGACATTTACAATTAGTATCTATGTAATTAGGTGCAATTTACCCACAAAAAACCACTCCAAACCATTATAACTGGGTTCTTTTTCATGATAGATTAATTTGAAGCCAAGGGCACTGTTCACTCTTGCTGCCAAACTTGGGAGTAATAGTATTGCTGGGAATGGCTTTCCACTGTTACCAGGAGAACCAGCCCCACAGGTTTAAAGTACAGGCAGCTGAGTGTGACCTAGCGGGAGTCCAGAATACCAAAAGAAATTAATTGGAATAAAAATAATTTCTTTTTAAATATTGTTTGAAAAGAAGAGAAAAGGCCGTTCCAGTTTTCTGCAAGAGCTGAACAAGTACCCTGATGTATTACTCTGATTCTCTAAAGTTATGAAAGATAGGACGTTCAGTATTCAAAACCAGCTCTTTGCAGTTCTGCCTTGCTTTCTTTCAAGAAGAGCTTGTGCACTGATTTTCATGTTCAACTCTGAATAAAGGTTGATAGATGTATTGCTCTCCCCCCACCCATACCAGGATCCCCCTCAGAGTACCTAAATGTAGGTGAGCAGTGTGTGCTGTTATGAGCCATGCAGGTGAACAGTCTGTATTTGGCCAATGTATGGAAAGGGAGCACTGGTTTTCAGCTCTTAAACTGCTCCTGTTTTGTTCTGCCAACATTGTGTGGTGGCCTGTCTTGTAACTTTGCCCTCAGTGACCCTTTGAGCCCATACATCAGCCTGAAACCAAAACAACAATAGCAAGCAAAAGGCAAGGGCTTCCTTGTGGACTTGGACATCGTTTTGTTTGTTTATAATTTATTTTGGTGTTTGTTTTTAAGCGGGAGGGAAGTTTGCCAAAACTCAGCACACGCTCTTATAAAGATGTAAACAGCTTTTCCCACGGATGGCTTTGGTTACCTGGGGAGATTTTAGATGTTTTTAAAGATGCTCAGGATGCAAAGCGTTCAGCTTTGTAAACCCTTTCCAAGAGTTGCCGAGTGTTCTTGAAGAATGAAGGGTTATCCACTCCTGTGTTGCACTGGTGACTTGTCACACTCCAAAGCAGAAAATAGGATACTTCATACCAACAGTGGCTAAATTATTCTGGCATGGTAGTAAATTGGCTAAATGTAAAGAAATTCTCCTTCACTAGTGCCTGTGCACCTGAAGACAGCTCCAGGATAGCCCTGGTTTTTTATGAATGAAAAGGCTGAGCCTCTAACCCTTGATGAATCCTTCAGCTAAGTTACAGGCAAAACCAGTGTCCCTGTTTTTCCTTTTGACTTTAAGACTTGACTAATAACTCACTGGTAACTGAAACGTTCTGGACCTAGCCTCTCTAAAGGGTGAAGTGCAGCCAGTGCAGAGCCCTGCCAGCGCACTGTTGACCTGGCTGTTTGTTGCTGGCTGTCTGCCTTGTCTGGCACATCGGGGGACACTTTGCTTTCAGGTGCACAAAGGACAGGCTTTCTCAGGTACCCAAATACGGAGTGTCAGTGATGCCAGAATGTGTCCATATAGAAGGAGTTACTGGTTAGGAAGTTTTTAAGGTATACTTGGGTTTTAAATTGTTAGTTCAAAGTGAGAGAGACCAGCACACACATAAGATAGAAGGCATGCAAGGGAATTGAGAGTGCAGACAGATCCAAGCTGACACTGTCTAGAAATTGAGCTTCTATTTGGTTATAAGAGACTGAGGGAATGAGCTGAGGTTCTGCCAGAGTTTACTTTGCCTTGCTTGTGCAGTATAAAATCCCTGCCATGAACGGAAGCACTTTATATGGACCTGATGAAAATTTTGAAATTCTTTTAATGGCATAGTAAGCTTAGGATCAGAACCTGAGAAGATGGTTCAGATAGCAGTATTTTATTTGAGGAACACGTTTCTTTGTTTCTTCTTTGTTTCTACAGTCTGATAATTTTAAACCTCAAAGTGGTGCATGAAAAGAAGTTGTTCTGATGTGACAGTTACAAAGGAGAGTTGTTGCTGGGAAGATAGTACTTAATAAAGGTTTTTCTCTTTTACTATGCTTGGTGTGAAAGGTAATGGCTATGAATAAAAGCATCTTATACAGCTGTGTATTACGAGTTCACTACCTACTTAAGCTCTTACTATTCCACTAATATTGGTAGGAAATTAAAAGCCTAAATACTTGCTTGATTATTAGCTCTTAAGTTCCAGGGAATGAAGCAAAGTACATTTTCTTCCTCATCTGCTATTCCCTCAACTCTCAGGACAGTAAGTACAGCTAATACCTCAAAGATGACAGGAAGGGATAGCTGAGGAAGTGCAGGAGGTGCCTCATTTTCAGCCCTTAGAGTGTTGTAGAGCATATTCTCTTCCAGTGCACCATGCTGCAGACTGTAACTAAATGTCATGTCTGAAGTAAGGACGTGGGAACCTTATAAGGTTTACTGTCCTCTCTTTTTTGGCGACATCTCAATTCATTCCATCTAAATTTCCAGCCTGATTTTCAGCATTTTACACTATGTAGCACTGTCTTATGTGACATCTTCTGTAAAACCCTGTTGTTCCTAATTATCTTCCCTTTCATTACTACAGAAGATGCTACCAAAAGAAATGTGATCAGAAAGTTCAGATAGCTTTTAGAAATAACTGCCTTAAAGAACAAACTCAAATTTTATTTAAATACTGTGACAGTACACAATCCTTACCTGTATGCCTACTGAAGCTTAACCTGACCATCAAAACCTTTACAAGATTGAGGACAAGAAATAAAAATCCTTACTGAGGCAAATGAATAGTCCTGACAAATAATTTCCTAAAAATAACATCATTTTTTGAATACAATATGCAGCAGTCAAAAGGGATTTTCTTATTAGTGCTTGCTCACTAATTCCCTTTAGTCACTCCATGAGCTTTAGCTGAGAGTTTTGCAACAATCAGTATGGAAATATCTAAACCAAAAATGATTGTCCTGCTCTTTGTGGTTATCAAAGCTATCACAATAGTGTTACTGAGAAGCAGACATTAAAAAACACACATAGTTTCATGAGTCCTATATGAACAGTTGTCATTAATTGTAATAAAGTATTTGGAATCCCAAGGGAAATACTGAATATTAGACCATAGCCCAAATTTAGCCCCCCTTTTTTAAAACCTATGATACTTCTTACCTCCTTTTCATTTAGGGGAGGGAAAGGGAGTTTTCAAAACTACTCACATACCACAGCTTGTGGTTTTCATCAGCACAGAGATTCTCTTTTAAAGATACTTGGAATTGAAGTATGTATTTTACTGACCTTACCTAAATTAAAAATTTGTCTGACAATTTTTTACCATTATACAAAGCTTTGTTCGCAAATTACCATTTCAGTCATCTGTATTTTCCCTCTATTGGCTCAATTAATATTTTTTATGGTAGCTGGAATTGGAACAAAAAGGCAAATGACTACTATGGGTTTGGCTTGCAAGTGATAGGTATCCCAGCCATCTGTAACCATCTGAAGAGAAAATCCTCATGTATATTCCTCCAAACCCAAAACTTCAAAGTTGTAATTGATAGGTTTTTTCCTTAAGGCTTTTCATAGTTATAGAATGAATTTTAATTCTTTGTGCCTGCATGTATTATAGTCAAAACATAACTCTGCCTTCAGTGATGCATGTATTCTGGGGGCACATGCTTGTCATCCGTGAATAAGAATTCTGTTTGCACTGGCCAAGAGCAAACCTTTTACCTTCATGATAGAGCAAATGTAAGATGTTGCACTGGTATGTGTCCTCTTAACTGACTGTCAGCCTTGCGTGTGTGCCAAAATAACTACACCTTTGTGTACGTTGTTTGTAGTGTGAATATTATGTTCTTGGCTTGTCACTTAGTTGGTATTAAGTAATGTATTGCACAGGACTTGTGTAGGTTTGTGTGTGTGTACACATACTCTTTGGATCCAGCTTAAGTAGTTAAACTGTATAAATGTTGATGCTAACCTTAAATCTTATTAGGGCCAAGCTCTAGTCCTGCAGCCAATGCTGTTCAGCTTGGCTGGCTGGGGACGTTGTCATTCTCCCTTCATAGCATGAAGGTAAAGATCTAAGGAGGCTTTTATGGTTTTACCTGTCTACCCTGTTCTGAGGGAAATTACCCTTCAGCAGTTCGAACATAGACTTGGTGTGACAAGAGGAGTTTCTCCATGGTAAGGAAGTAGGAGAGAGAGAGTTAGGGTGAAAGCAAGCTTTTCTCTGAGTGCTCTCAAGAAACCATTTAAAATTATGCTCTGCATGGGCCCTATATTTTCCATTGCCCCAGCTTTGTGAAGCGAGTTGACACTCAGTGTGTAAACACACAGTTGTTGATCATCTGTTAGTAAGTATAAAGCTGTGGTATAATGAGATGGGAACAGGAAACAGGAGTGTCATACATTGCCTATGGACTCAAGTCTTGCTTGGACCTTTATAAAATTAAATACCAGAGGCATAATAACAGCTCTTAAACTTGTGTGAAATTCTTGATGTCTTGAGTACCTCAAATTGATACATATGTAGCTCCTGTATTTGGAGTGTTTGCCCATAAAATAGCATTTAAACATTCAGTTGCTCATTTTGTGCAACCCCCAGGTGCCCATTTGGCTTACTTAATATAAGATGGAAATGATGGTCAGGGTTGTTCTTTTTAAGTCTTCAGAATCCCAGAACTACTAAGAAACCTGGTAGTTGCATTCATGCTTGCTCATTAAACTCAAACCCAATGCTTTGAATGATGTCCCAGCCAAGAATGATGCTTCTGGAAGTAAAAGAATATTGCAGATAGAATCTCCATGTCTTAATTGTCTGAGTAATTTATTTTTGCAGGGAGAAATATCTGTTAATATATTTGGTGTTTTTTAGTATATTAACCTTGGTATATTGCTTCAAAAACTCTATGGAGAACGTGGATTTCAAAACAAGTTTAAGATACAGCTCTTGGCTTTGTTGTCAGAAAACATTTGAATTGCCTTGTTTCATTCAAACTAATTGATCATCCACTTAAGATAGACTTTGGCAAAAGTAAGCCTGATCATAAATAAAAGGGGGGAAAATCCAGCCTCTTTGCTGGGCATTCTTGACAGACATTTGCGATACTGGTAGTCTGAAACAATTTTTTAAAGAAGAAGTTATCTTTTATATTCATGCACATGCACACATGCATGCATACAGGCACTACTTGGGGGCATGGATATACATGAGGGCAAAACTACAGAAGAGGCTTTTTTTTTTCTCTTTAGATCTTGCGTTTAGAAATTGACATTGAAATGCCCAACTGACTAACCTGATTTGGAAAAATGCTAAGCTGCTGTCATATTCCATTGCAGCTAAACAGTTAATGAATTAATTTTCAAATCAGTTATACAGCATCTCTTTTTTGTGAGTTACTGTAAAGCTTATGGCACTGTACAAAGTGTGTTTTGATGTAAGCATTTGTAAAGGTCTTAAAGACAATGCTCATGATAATTTGCTCTTACCTCCAGTTATCTTTATGCCAAATTTTTCTACTACTTTGCACATTTTTCAGAAAACATCAGAAACATTACTAAAGTTGCACTCAAGCAAATTAAAAATGTGGCCCTAAAAGTACACTCAGTTCCTCTATCTTTGCATTTTCATCAGGACCTACATTATAGATGAACAACAAAATAAGAAAAAAAGATGGCAGTCTGAATCCCCACAGTGGTGAATTATTTTAAGTTCCAGTTTACATCAGATGAGTTTCTGTATGCTTGTATTTGCTCAAACGCTATTTTTAAACAAAGTAATTAAATAATGTGAAATAATGCAGCCTGGGCTCTGTTAAATAGAGTTATATTAATGCAACTGAAATGCTGTGTATGTCTGTAATATTCATGCTAAGTATGTACTAGATCTTTACAAAGGCTTTTTGTCAGTTAACCTACAAACTGATGTCCTGTATAAAATCATGTTGGCAAACTACTTTTGTTAGCACTGTAATGTACGAAAAGGTAAGATCATAGACAAAAAACAAGTTATAGGGTGCAAAAAAGTGGTTTTGTTCTTAATCTTTGTGCTGGGTTCTGAATATATCAGCTTTGGCAAATTCTTGCAGCAGGGAAATTTTTTTGTATAATGCTTATAATACAAAGTAATTTGTCTTTACATTCTGTAAAGCAGAGAAATGGTCAGTGTTGGATAAGTATATTGAAGTTTATTCTTAGCAAAGTGTTATGTTTCACAGATTTAAATATTAGAGGAGAAATATATATTTATACAGAAGTATAATTTTTGAATGAGATTGATTTTCTTCAGTCATGTACCATTTATTTATCTGTCCACATTATGCTTCATTCCTTTGCTAGCTTGTTTATCAGTCTATGCTGTTCCAATATCCATTTCTAATTCAATTTAGATTTTTTGATTCTTAATTTCCACAAATCTGTATGTGCATGCTGTCAGGGCCTGATCATGAAAGGGGGAGGCAAAACTGTTTTGTCTTTGATTACCTAGAGCACTAATTAAAATTTAATCATTAAGCAGCTGGGATATGGAGATAGGTCTTGACGTAGTCTTCCTTGGAGCACTGTACACTATGATAAAAACCTTCAGTGAAGCTTGCTAGTTTTTGTTCTTATTTTCATTTGTCTTTCATCAACCAGGAAGCTGCTGTGTGCTAATAATTGCCTGCAATATTTATAATTGCAGGCATTGCAAACATTAACATACAGCTGTACTAGCCTACTGTGTTCACTGTGAAATTTTCAACACGGTAAAAACTTTACATGATCATTTAACCTTACAAGTTTACTTTTTTTCTCACTAATTTAACACTGAATCTTCTTTTCATTATTGCAAATGAACAACTTGAGCATAGCATTTCTAAATCTTAACTATAGTAGGTAAACCTGTCCTAAGCAAAGATTTTTAACCACTTGATGAAGGGGGCCAGGCACCATCCAGTGCAAAGCACACTGGGCAAAATTTTATCCCCACTGCAGCCAGTTCCAAAATTCTAGCTGGTGTTAATAAAAATAGAACCACCATTACCAAGGGGTTAATATGCTTAGTAACCATGACAAGAGGTTATGGAGGAGCACAACAGTGATTCTCTATTTCCAGATCTTTGTTTCTGTTAATTTAAAACTACTACTCTTCAATCTTTAAAATAAGTAAAAGAAACTTGAAGGGGGGATCATATACTACTAGTTTGTACTAGGTTTTTTCAGGAAAAGGAAACAAATTTATATATATATATATATATATATGCAATATATTTTTACACTGTTTATTAATGCTAGAAAGTATTAAATGTATCACTTTATCTGTGTGAATGTTAAAGTAATGACAATGTTATGGATGTTTTAAACCTTTTGAAGTTGTCTTGTTAAATTCTAAACCCACATTAACAATGGAAAAACTACTTTGTCTGCAACATTATTGTTGATGTTTTAGGGAAAAGTTCAAGTGCAGCAGTTGTTTTGATTAGCACTGTAAAAGCTTGGCTTGAAAAGTTATAGTGAAATCCATATTTTAAACACCATTTCTTTAAAGCATAGCTTCTCATAAAGTACGTTACTGCTGTTGACTGACTGTATAAAATTGTATTTTTAGTTGGTAAAGTGATCAATAAATGTGTTACTATGTCAGTTCTGGGATTTATTGAAGTAAATGGTATTTGCTGATAAACTTTGTAAGCAACAGTTATTTTACAGTTTAGATGCTAATTTAATTGCTGATGTATTTATAAATTACATCAAAATACTCTCTGAACATCCAGCTGTCTGGGTCTTAGCAGAATCTATTTCTTCTTTACCATTTATTTTCCTAGTTTGAATAATGACTAAAGCTGACCATTAATATTTTGAGAATTCTAATACGATGCTTGAATAGCCATGATAAGGGTGATCCACCAAAAGAGATCTGTCAGGGATGAAACCATTTGTTCTTAACCAGCTACCTAAGATAGATTGATCCTCAGTGCAAAAGCCTGAGTTACTTCTCTCACCTTCTCTAAGTGGTGTTGAAAATATTTTACTTAGCAGGAAAGTCATTCGCTAGACAGAACATTGTTTTAATGATGTTACATCCAAAAGCAAATATGGACCTTTTGTTTATAAATAACAATATTACTAAGCTTTCCAGTAGCAAAAATACCATTATTTTTTTCAAGAACCAGAAGACTGAAGTATTTAATTCAACTCAGAACATTTTAATAGCATAATTAATAATGTGACAATAAAAAAAATAAGTCACAGTGCTGCTCTAGAAATGTAGCAGTCAATTGACAAAACGAGGAGTCATTTGCTAATCTGGTGGTTAGCAACTGCAGGGAAACATAACTAAACAGCTTACAGCTAAACTGTAAGCTCTTCTCCAGTTGTTCTCAAACTGGAAATGGTATTCCTTGTTCTCACACACACCTTCTTTAGAACTGCCTTTTAAGTGAAATCTAATACAGCTGTGTCCTGAGATAGCTTTTCTTCCTGCATAGAGACCATGGACTGACCCCTCCTGTATTCCTTTTAACTCTTAGCATGTATGGTTACTGAAACCGTAAAAAACATAGTGAAGCAGAACCTGTAGGAAAAATCAGTATTTTTCTTTACCATTCAAAAAGCCTTTAAGATAGGGGAAGATAGTACTTTTCTGCCCTATGAGAACATAAGACACTAACATCTGTATTTTCAAAAGAGTTAAGGATTTTTTATTATTTTCCTGTAGGGCCTCTAGGAATACCCACTTACCCCTACACACCACTTGCACATCATGACTAAAATGAAAAATAACCCCCCTCTGCTAGGATGTGTTCTCTTTACGCCAGGAATACAGTTGTTTGGACCAGTTTTCAGTCTGTGTAGCTACTCTTGTAATAACTATGCACTCCTGCTCTTGTGTCTGTATGTCACGTGCAGGCTGATCCCTCCCGGTTCTGTCAGCTGTTCCCCCACAGCCAGGACTGCATGGAGGAAGGGGTGGAGGCAAAGGCTACCTCTGCCAAAATCTAAGTCTTTAGGGGACTTAACCTGCTCTTCTAGTTAGTCTTTTTTTTTTTATTTCCTCAGCTTTCTATTTAACTCACTGCACTGATTTATTAATAATGTAAACTAACCCAAGCATGCTGAAAGTTCACGTAAGTATTCATTAGATCCCCTCAGTCATCTCTTTCTCCACAACAACAGTAAATATATGTGGAAGGAACCAAAGGCAGGGGTGTAGGTGGTCTGGGGAGGAACAAGCACAGGAAAATAGAAGGATAAGGGGCTGGTTCCTGGTCCATGCAGTTCTTTGGTGATGCCCTGGATGTCCTAAGTGCCAGCTGCCCTGTCTGATGAAATTTAATTCCTGTTTTCTTGAGTGAGGGGATTCTCTGTCCTGTGTACCTACATGCTTATGGAGGTATAAGTGCTACTAACTGGAGTCATACCATGGGTTGCAATAGCCAGCATTGCCTGTGGTGCCAGCAGCTAGAGTGGAGGCTGTGGGTGCTGGGAATGTGTCTGCCTGTGAGGCCAGCAGCTGGGCCAAGTGAGGGCATGTCCAGCACCATTTGGCTGCCAGCAGACACCAAGCTGAACCTGGACAGCAAGCAGGGGCTTTAGCATCAGTTACCAAAGCATTCGTAAGACAGGGCCAGGTGCAGGTGTGTCTCTGAGACAGCTGGAAGCACATACCAAAGGGACCAGGCAGTCCATAACACCTGCTGGGGAGACTACAAGGTCTAATGGTGTGTGTCTCTACACAGGAGATGATAGAATCTGTGGGAGAGTTACTCAGCTGGCTGCACATCTAATCCCAGTTACTCCAGGGATCCAGTGTGTGCTGGTCTGCATTAGGTGGGAAGGGAATGACAACATGGGACTGTACTAGCAGATGAAGTATAGCTGTGATCTTCATAGACTTGCACATCCAGATTCCAGCAGCAGGGAGAAAAATAGGGATCCAGGCACTAGCCGTTGGATAGGCTGGCTGGAGGGAATCACTTTAAATACGTGCATGTTGCCTACTAGCAGACCTTCATCCTGGTCAGCCATAGACAGATTGTTGGAACTGATTTTGGTTTTGTTTGTGGTGCTGGCTTTGTTTTTTAAGTGTAAAGGATTTCTGGCTGTATCCATCATGAAACAACTTTGCCTTCTTTGCAATGGCACTAACATCTGTTGTTGCCTGTATTGTTACAAAAACGTTGATTTGTTGTGTTTCTTAACTGATAATAACTCCCATTAAATTACTCAAATTGAGTCTCAAGGCATGTGCATGTCTGCTAATTCTTGATAGAAATCAAAGTTCTTTACATTAAAACAATTCAGGCAGCCTGTTTTGTTCATATCCCCGGCTAAATTAAATTATTTTTTTAATATTTCCTTTCAGTAGTATTTTGGTGGATTCATTCTGTTTTAGTACTACTAATTGGAACTTTTACTACAAAGAAAACTCTTTAAAGGAACATTTCTTATAAGATTCTTAGTGGAAAAAATTCTTGTAGTCATACACTGACATTTATTCAGTGAAAGTAGGTTTCATACGTTGATGTCACTGGACCAGATGGAGTATAAAATATGAAAAGTATAAATATAATTCTTTTAATATAAGATTAAAGTTTCTTATACATTTATATGTAAAACATATCAATAGATAGATATAAATACATACTAAAAACTGGTATAAAATGTTTCCCATTATTTGAAATTCCATCTCTGTTCTTAGGCACTGCCACCACTATGAAGTGATGTTGTATGTTAATTTTGGGATCCTGCTTTAGTTCATTGCCATAACACAGACATCCTGAAGGATGTAGTCTTCTTTTACTTCAGTAAATCTTATTTGGCTTAAAGCAGCATCACAGCATTTTGTCCTATGTGCAGCCTTTGCTTGTTATCACCTTCTCATTCTCATTGTCCTCATAAACAGCACTTCGCTAATGCTCAGCTGTGTCTCATTCTGCTCTTCTCAGTTTCTTGTCTGTCTGCTCTGTGATGTCCCACTCTACGGGGAAGGAAGCACCCAAGATTTGTAAATGCTTGTTGTCGAAAGGAATGACAAAAGTCATAGGGCCCACAAAGTTTTACTAGTAAATTACACACTTGGCATGGAAATTGGTATGTTAGTCCCTGACCTGCTCAGTAAGCCAGCAGTGGGTTTTGGGTGAAGGGATAGGGTCAGAGGGAAGGGAGATAGGAAGAAACTAAGTAAAGATGGGAAGAGAAAGAGAGAGATCATCTGTCTGGCCAATGGGATGTGCAGAGTCCTGGGGGTGCATGCCTGGGCTTGATGGGAGTACCTTTTTGCACATCAGGTTTGTCTGTCCTGAGAACAGGTTTCTTGCTTTCTATGCGAATTAGTTATCATTTGCAGTCTGTTCTTTCAGACTTCTCTGGACGTGGGTCGGAGGGCTGTGGGGGTCTTGGGTGGTCTCATACCCTCCTGCTGGATTGGGCCTTGCTTGACAGTTCACGCTTGTTTCTTCACTGATGCTGTGTTTTGTTTGTTGTGCCTCCAGGGACTAGAACAGGGATGTTTGTCCCTGCTCTGCCTTCACATGGTCCTCTTCTCCATCTCCGTGGCTGTCCAGTTATTGGTGTTTGAGACATACCCATTAGCCCCTTATTGTCTGGGCTTCTGCATACTCTTGGGCCTTAGCTTGGTCTCATTCACACATTACCTGAGATAATTTTGGACCAAGTGGTGTTTCTTTTTAGAAGTAATATGAAGTTGTCTTTAAAATTTTATTTTAACCTAAATTTTTACTCCTCTGCAGAAGGCAGGCCATATAGGAACTCCTATTTTAATTATTGAATAAGCAGCTGTTTTCCTCAGATATTTTACACCAACTAGAATACCATTATTTATGATTACTGATGCCATATGTTAAAGTAAGAACACTTTATGATGTTGCTGAACACAACTGGATGTTGAACAGAAGGCATGGATTAAGCCATATTTGTGATGAATTAAGACATATTTTTTTCACCAGACAAAGTAACGGGGTTGTGAGTTTTCTTTTTGGAGACAAGCAAATCCTGTATTTCATAGACCTGTGAAAGGATAAATCTTTGACAAGATATTAAAAAGAATCCAGTAGGTGGTGCACAAGGCATAGGGGAGACAGGCAATGCTCTGGAGACCTAACTGCCACCTAGAAACTATTTTCATTTTAAAAAAGAAGTCATCACAAAAACTTAAAAATTACCCCAAAATCGAAGTTTAAAATCATGGATGAAAAACCTCAATGAGAAGTCCAGGTTACAAGCAAATTTAACTTTGCCAATGAAAGTCTTCTTGCACTTCTGTGCAGATTCAATGACTACATCTGGAAGAAACCCAAATCTTACTGCTAAAAAGTCAAAACCTTTTGTCCCAAAGCCTGCACAATATGATATTGCTAGAGTGTAGAGCAGGGCGAGTGTGAACTACTATATACATAATGCATGACATTGAAACCCAAAAGTCACATCCATGTCTCCTTTCACACAGGAGGAGGGAAGCACAAGGATTCGTGGATCAGTTCCCTGTCATTTCCACTGCAGGATATGTGTCCATTATGTCCAGAATTAGCTCAGGATACTCTTTGGTACAGCCCATGTGCATGTCTTCCTCCACAAAACCTGCGTCTGGTTATTAGCCAAATTCCCTTACGTTCACCTAAGCCTTTACCTCCCTGTGCCGTGAAGCACTCTCACACACACAGCCTGCTAAGCAAGGGACAATATTTGGCCAGTGTGCACAAAACTCAGCCAGCCACCCACCACAGATATACACAAATGACTAAATGACTAAAGTCTGCAGCCTTTTCTTCAGTAAAGACACTCAGAAATTTCGGTGACTGTTCTTGTGTTGGTAATCTCCTCTGTGTTCCAAATTCCATTTCATAAAATGGAGACATCAGTAATCCTTTTTTCTGACTTACTGCTGTGTCATTTTTCACCATAGTTCTGCATGTGACTCCACTAATCCACATTACAACTTCAGAATAGGGTTTAAATGAAAGACAGTTATATATTTGAAAATTTTCCAACACCACCTTGGGAGAAGAAATCAAATTTAAAATACTACATTGTATGTAACGTGCCTGTATCTTATTAGAATCCTAAAATAACTCAGGCTGTAAGGGACTTCTGCATGTCCTCAGTTGTCCAACTTTTGCTTAAATGAGCTAACGTCAATGTCAACAGAGCTGCTGCAGAGTGTTCTGTTCAGTCATATTTCAGAAGTTATCCCTAGGTGCTTGACCAGTGGGAAAAAATCCTTCTCTCACATCCAGCTGGAATTGTCTTTGTTGCCATGGAAATGTTAGCTGCCTCTTGTCCTTATACTGTGTGCATTTGTGAAAATCTGGCTTCATCTTCTCCATATACCCTCATGTGGAAGATGGCAAATAGATTCTCCTCCTGCTCACTTTTTCCAAATTCTTCTCCAGGGTAAACAAAACCTTATCTCTCAGCCTGTTCCTCGTATATGTTCCATCCTATACCATCTTCTCTGGACTCTTATGTTTTATGACCTCTCTTTTACTGGGGAACCCCAAAGTGGAATACAATACTGCCTCATAAGTGTCAAGTAGTGGGAAATAATTTTTTCTCTCACACCACTCTTGTTAATAAATCCCAACTTGTATTGCAGTCATGTTCAGCTCATTACCCAGGAAAAGCCCAAATTTTCTGCAGAGCTGGTACATAAGCTGTCAGATCTTGCACCTACTGCAGGGGTTTATTCTACCCAAGGTACCACACTTTGTATTTGTCTTTGCTGAACTCGGTTATGTCTACCAACTCCTCAAGCTTGGTAAAGTTCCTTCCTAGCAGTAAGCTAAGTGCAGTTTGTTCTTTGCTAAACATTTGTAAACACAAAACCCCTTGTAATTTAGAAATTATCGTATTTCTTTGGGATGGGAATAGGAAAAGTAATGTAAGTTTAGCCAGAATACATTTATTCAGAAGAACTTGGCCTATTGACTCACGTTTTTAAAAATATCTATAGAATCACATGATCATATAAAAAAACCCCAGTTATAATTGAAGGTGAAGGCCCTGAATATAAGTTGATGGGTCCACTTTAGACACATAAATTTGAGCATGCTGAGGAAGTTATGTAAATTCAGTAAATGACAGTGTTTTGTTCCACAATTTTCTGGCTGTATGTCCAGAAAAACAAGTTCTTAAGAGGAGCAGTAATAAGATATTAGAGTATATAGAATCTCCATGGGAGCAAGTCCTACATACAACACATGCTGGAGAGACATTTCAGCTGAATAGAAACCAGACAACACAACTTCTTGCTGGAAGGTTTATATTGCTTAACTTTCTATATGCTCCCCATAGCTTTACAGAAAGGAGGCTGAGAAAAGTATTTCAGACAGTGACAGGCCTGGTAAAAAGGATGTAAAGCCTTTATTTTATTTACAAGTAAATCAGTGTGAGAGCTTTAAAAATGTGGGCCTAAAAGCCTGATGAGTTAACAGTCTCCACAATTAAAATCAGATGGCTAAAATAAGTGTACTAATTTAGACCAGTTAATGGCAGGATGGTCTGCCTGAGAACAGCTCAGAAGGCTGAAACAATCTGCTAGGTAAAAAGGAGACAACGGAGCACTGCTGAACTGGAAAACACTGGGCAAGCTAAAAATTATATTGTGCCTGTGTTTATCTAAGCATACATAAAAAGATAAAGTTATAAAAAATTTCACAGAAATATATTAAAAACAAAATACTAAAATTACTCTAATTGTAATTACTATATTCTAATGCTATATCTTGGCATAAGAAAATTACAGTACCAAAGTTAACATTCAAAACATAAAATAAATTTTATTGCCAGAGGGGTGTTTTAAAAGCACAATATGCAGTTACATAAACACAAAGAACCAACAGAATGGAAATTTAAATTCAACCAAACAACACTCAAACCAGGTATTTCAAAACAGCAAACCTATTCTGAATACATCAGAAATCCTTTCCTCCCCTATGCTAACTAGTGATACTCAGTTCCCAAAATGCTTGCAAACCCATTCCAGGTTTAGAAGCAAGCTAGCGGGAACATAGGATGCTAGTGTTGAAAACTAATGTCTTAATGAGTCCACAAATTATGTATGAATGGCAAGAGACTAATTGATGACATGGGATGCCAACTGAAAAGGTGCCTCCAAAAGTGAATTAATGCACAAGAAACTGACAGGACTTGTTAGATGTCTCTGCTATATCTGTGCTGCTGAGCGTGCTGCAAGACAGCTATTTTTAAATGAGACATGTGATGTACCAGAAACACTCCAGCCACTGAAGCATGAAGCTATATGCAACCAGTTCACCATGCTGCGAGGCTGCAGTTCTATATATGTAATTATCTTTCCAAAATACGTAGGCAAATTTCAAATGGTGAGTGTAGTCTTGTAGATTTTTTAAGTGTTTCACTACGGTTTTTTCCTGAACTCACCTAACTGTACTATTCACTTTTGAATGAAGCTCAAACTTCAGTGACAGCAATGCAATACCACTGTTTCAATTAATGCATTTGTACCTTCAATAGTTCAATTCTGTTGCTGAGGAAGACCTAATTTTAATGCATGATCTGTACTAAATTGCATAAAGATGCATTTCACTCACCACTCACTGGACAATCATCTACAAAAGGAATTGATTAAATTAGGACCTGTACAAGTGTTTAAGTCAGGAAGTTTGAGCAATGCCACAAAATCTTTCAGATTTGATTGATAAACTGTCTTTTAATTCAATAATGTCATGAATCAATACTGAGGTGGGTAATGTTAATGAAAAAAGTAAGTGCACTCAAGATAGCATTGTAGGACATGAAATCAATGCTGACATAGTAACTGTACACAAAACCTTGACAAGTCATGTAAATCTAGCCATTTTTCAGAGGAAGGAAGATCTTATTCTTTTTTAAACATATGGTAGGAAAAAGTTACTTCGTGATGGTCATTTTGAAAACATCCATTCTATTACAGAAGTTGCTGAAATTCATCTCCCATTGACAGCACATGTTAGAGCTATAAAGGAAGCATTAGGAACAAACTTGCTGACTTTATGTTAATGATACTTTTAGAATATCTAGGAATAAAAGGAAAGTATGACAAATTTAGAACAGCAGTATGCAACAGCAAGGCATGTAGAAAATTTAGGTTGGTATTGAAAAATGAGAATTTTTGAGCACAATAGGCTCTGTGACCAAAATTGATGGCCAATGTCAGTAGGATTGGGATGTCATGTACAACTAGGAAAGCTTCTGGATACTTTGAATATGATGACTATTCTTCAACTTAGTCTTACACATGAAACTATGTGATTTCATTCATACAAAGGTAAGCATGTAAACTGTCTGCTTTGAAGTCTGGTAGCAGGGAAAATTGAACAAATAACTTTACTTGCAAAAAATAGTACAGAAATAACTCTACAAAAGTCACAGAAAACATAGGACGGTCTCACAGTTAGCTCCCACTCCAAATATACCTCTTGCTGTATTGTTTAGTCAGTTAATAGTGTGAGTTTTACTAGTAACTATTAATAGAAGTAGCTATCTTCACTGTGGCCTTTGATATCAGTGATAAAGCAATAAACTACAATATGGATGACAGATTGAAGTTTACAAAGCAATAATATGGCAATTTGTTTTGCAGCTCCAAAGGCAATTAAAAACAGCACAGCTTCCCAGGGGAAACAGAATCTAGTTTACTTCCCTGATGATACTGTGAGCACAAGATAAGACAACATTACCAAGGAAAAGGAAATAAAGCTATCTTTTCAAAAACATTTGTGTATACTGTCAGTTTTTAAGTGGGGTTTGTGAATACCTGTGAATACCTGCAAATTAATCAAGTCACGTCCTCATAGGACAGTAATATAAAAGCTTAAGTGAAAAATATAATACTGTTTTGTATTTCCTGAGTTTTACTTTGGTCCCTACTTCAAAACAACCTGTCTGAACTAATTTTATATTTCCAAAAATACAGTCCAGACTGGTAGAAATTTGATATTTTACAGAAGCCAGAGCAGCCCAAAACAAGAACCTTTTAATTTAGATGAGCATAAAGTTAGAAGAGAAACAAGACTGAATTACAAATTCTGTTCTCCTTTAATATTGGCCTTCATTAACCTGAGACTGTGCCATGTCAAGATGACCTGATCTAAAAGCTCACATACCCTGGAAGAGAGGGAGATGACAATCCTTTTCCCCTGTGTTTTCATTCTCCATGCTTCCAATCAGAAGTTGCCAATGCACATACTTTTTACCTTGTACAAACTCCTGTGTTCCCTGGATTCCTCTGTGAACTCATGTCATATGTCAACTTGCCAGAAAACAAGTCTATCAGGAAAAAGAAGATTCTCTTCTCTGCTAGATTAATGAACTGAACTGACCTGAAGAATTGTCTGATGAGTGCCAGAGGGAAAGCACTGGAATGTGCAGGACTACGTGGCCAGGAGCCATGGATCAGGGAGTGACGTAGGATCTCTTCCATGACACGGAGGATACAGGAACAAAAGCTATTCCTTGCTGCATCAGCAAGGCATCCATTTCTCTCCATTTTTTTCATGAAAATATTGTTACAAACCTGGAAAAAATATTGATTTTATTTTTGTATTACCATTGCAAAAGCTATAAAAAGTAGAAGTAAAACTAGTAAGATTTCATTTTAATTATGAAAGAAAAATCTTAGTGTAACGCATGACAACCAGCTTTTAAAGCAGCACGTGAAACCTAAGTGTTATTTCTCTTTTGCCACTTCCAGTCACTTGTTAAAGTTCTCACACCATTTTCTACATTATGTCTTTTGAATATGTCAGGTGTTACATCACTACAGTTAACCAAACTGGAAAGCTGATCTGGTTGAAAGATAACCAGCTGGGGTATTTTTTGGTGTTCCACTATATGTATATATATGTAATTTTTTTTAGGTCTATTTCAGCATTCACCCATACAAATGTCTTAGTGTTTGTGATAGGGAAGCAGCAGATCCATTTGTTTCAGCAACACTATTGCTCAGCTGCAGTTCACATATAGACCTAGTTGCTATCCCACCTGAGTCAGAAGAACTTCAAAAGTAATAATATACTGATGCCAGTTTTCAATAGAAAGACCTAAGTAGCTAAAATAACTCTAGAACAGGAAGAAATGTTCAGGATCCCCATGTGAAGCACCTGGGATTCCTGTGATGCTGCCAAGAGTTCTGTGATTTGCTGTGTTTGAGTGCTTGTGAAATCACAGTTGCTGTTAACGAGAAGTTCCTTCAAGTGCTGGCAGTTCAGCAAGCAGAGGCAATATGTTCTTCTGCGTACTCACCCACTGGTGCAATATAACCTTTGTGAAGGACAAGAAGTTTGAAATACTTATCCAAGCTCTAAGTCTACTTCACTCAGACTACTACCAAAGGTTGGTTTTTTCCAGGTGCTCATTTTGAAATAGAAGAAATCCATGCATGCTTTCTGAACCATGCATGCTTTTCTGAATAACTGCAGGAAAATAGATGCTGATGATGAAATGCAGAAGTAAAGTTATCACCTCAGCATGAAACCTACCCACCTCTTAAGATACACAGCTCAGGAATCACCACCTTATTTAGAACTTCGGTGATATGTTGTAACAGAATTAGGCACTGAAAGTCCCTCATTTCACAAATGCAGCCATTGCAATGTGCACAGCTGACACTGTCTTCCACAGGCTTTCAAGACTTGCTGCGTATTGGTTACATCATTCTTACCCTAGCTATTAAGAAAACTCCAACCAACAACCATACAAAGTCCTTACATCCAAGCTAACCAATGCATCCCTAAAGAGATCTAGGGATTTCAGGTGACTAAATTTTTTCAGAGAATTTCAAAAAGGAGTAATTTTCTCCTGTCAGAAAGGAGCAAGGATGGCACATCACCTACTTCACAGCAAAAGGGCAGGCAGGGTGGGGACATGACTGGGAACATCCGTAACCTCAGCATATTTATAAGAAAGGCAGGCAATATCTTCCACATATTTTAATACTTAATAGGGTTAATACAAAATGCATGATGAAGCTATTCTGCAGTATGTCAAGAATTCAGACAATATTTTCAGTATTAAACAAAAATAGGAAACATTAGTTACTTGTTGCTGCTTGAGGGGCTTTTTTGGTATTTTTTTAATGGTAGAATTAGTAATATTAATTATATGGTAACCCTTGCAAAAGGGTGCTAGAAAGAACTATTACGTCTTTCAAATGCCACTTAATATAAAGCCAGCACTGGCTCAATACCCTGCATATCCACCCTCTGGAATAAAATAACCTCTATGCTTCCAACTTTTCCTTGAAAACAAGTATTTATAGCAGGTGCATATTATGCAAATTAAGTCACTCTTATCTTATATACAAGGAAAACACACATCAGGTACACAGATTTCTGTTTGATGTTCCTTAAGAAAGAAGCTACTGAACAACAAAAACTCAGTTTCTAAATATATGAGGCTTTTGCCCACAAAGAACTTTTTTTTTTTTTCATGTAGAGGTAATTTTATGAGAGAGGAAGTAGATCGTGTGTTCCCTGGGTTTTGTGGTAGTCTTGGGCCTATCTCTGCTGAACTCTATGACAGTATTTCTGTAGAAACAAGTATAAGGAAAAGGTAATAATACAGTGCAGAGGCATCCCAAGTAAAATCCATCCAGGATACAAGAAACAATTATGTATTTCTAAACTGGGAACTCCTACTCTCAGTCTGTCTATGAGGCATTGCCTTTACCCCTCCCATGATTTAATTCCACATGTAACATTTTCTTTTGTGAAGAATTGATAAGCCTTAATGATCTTGATTTCCATATCTAGGAATGCTATTTCCAAGTACCTTAGTGTTGCTGTTGAACCGCCAGCCGAGTGAAGAAATCGAGACGATCGAGTGGCATAAATCTGAATTTATTATTTAATTATAAAACTTATATAGACTTTTCAAAGGTCGTCCAGATTGGGTCAATCCAAAACCTCCCCCTAGGCCGACTGGCCAGGTTAGAACTGCCCATCTTTTCCAGAGACCATTTCAATAACATCTAAACCTTATCTTTATTTATAAAACACAAGAAGAAGAAGAGAAAAATTCCCATGGGAAAGAATCTGTGTTACCACACCTTAGGATGTTAGAGCATTACATAATCTTTGAAAACTTTCAGTTTTCAAGCATTGAATTATGAAAAAAACACTTTGTATTTCACATTACTCAAAGTTCAAGAAACAATTAAAAATTGGCTGGTGTGTGTCAATGGCCCATCTAAATTAAGTTAGCTCTTAAAGCCAACTGCATCCTGGGCTGAGTCCAGAGCAGCGTGGGCAGCAGGCAAAGGGAAGTAATCCACATGCTTTGCTCTGGTGAGATCCCACCTGGGGTGCTGCGTCCAGCTCTGGGGTCCCCAGCACTGAAAAGACATGGACCTGTTGGAGTGATTCCAGAGAAAGGCCACAAGAATTATTAGAGAGGTGGAACATCTCTCCTCTGAAGACAGACTGATAGGAGTTGGGGTTGTTCAGCTGGAGAAGAGAAGGTTCCAGGGAGAGCTTTTTGTGGCCCTTCTGTACTTAAAGGGGGCTTATAAGAAAAATGGGAACAGACTTTTTAGCCGGGCCTTCTGTGATATGAAAGGGGGAACAGTTTTAAACTAAAAGAGGGTAGAATCAGACTACATATAAGCAAGAATTTGGTTATGGTGAGGTGGTGAAACACTGGAATAGGTCGCCCAGAAAGGTGGTAGGTGTCCCATCCCTGGGAACATTCAAGGCCAGGTTGGGCCTGGCTCTGAGCAACCTGGTCTAGCTGAAGGTGTCCCTGTTCATTGCGGGGCTGTGTTGGTTTTGCTCAGCCTGGTTTTTGGTCGCAGTGGGGGGCCACAGAGGTGGCTTCTGTGACAATCCCTGATGGCTCTGAGGATGGACATGCCACTGGCCAAAGCTGGACCAGTTAGAGAGGTTGGGTAACACCTCTGTGATGACATATTTAAGAAGAAAAACAAAACAAAGTGCACACAATGTTTTTTTCTCTAGTCAGAGAAGAGGAGGAGGTGAGAATATGTGAAGGAAAACAACATGGAGACACCAAGGTCAGTGGAGAAGGAAAAGCAGGAGGTGCTGCAGGTGCTGGAGCCAAAATTCCTCTGCAGGCCGTGGTGAGGACCATGGTGAAGCAGCTGTGCCCCTGCAGCCCATGGGATCCACAGGAGATGCAGAGATCCACCCGCAGCCTGTGGGGAGGTGCCCACGCTGGAATGAGTGGATGCCTGGAGAAGGCTGTGATCCAGTGGGAGACCCTGGTGGAGAGAAGGGCCCTGCTCCCAGGCTGGAGCAGCCTGTCCTTGGACGGCTGCACCCCGTGGATGAGTGACCCACGCCACAGCAGTTTTGGGGCTACTGTTGGCCCGTGGGAAGAACTCACATTGCAGCAGTTTTGGGAGGACTGCTGCTTGTGAGATTGGAACCACGCAGGAGAAGTTCAGAGAGGATTGTTTCCCATGGGAGGGACCCCACGGAGTAGCAGGGGAAGGAGTCCTCTCCCTGAGCAGCAGAAGGAAACCCTGGGGTGACAAACTGACCAAACCGCCACCCCCCGTCTCCCTGTGCTGTTGGTGGGAAGGAGGGAGGGGCTGGTGGGAAAAAGGTGTTTTTAAGGGCTTATTTTACTTCTCATTATCCTCCTCTGATTCTGTTAGTAATAAATCACTTTGTACCTTTCAGTTTTGAGCCTGTTTTGCCCTTGGAGTATTTTCTCCCGGCCCTTATCTCAACTCATGAACCCTTTGTTAATTTTTCTTCTCCTCTCCTCTGCCCAGCTGTGGCAGGGGGCTGTGAGCTTTAGACTTTTGTGGGTGCCTGGCATTTGGCCAGTGTCAAAACAGGGGCGACTGGACTAGATGAGCTTTGAAGGTCATCCTTTAAAGGCCCAACCACAACCATTCTATGATTCTATGATCCATAATCTACTAATAGAGGTAAAGGGTTACTAATGTCAGCTCAGCCCAAACAAATAATAACAGCTGCTGCCACTACCTGGAAAGAGATGAAAAGGGGATGGGAAACAATGGAAATTCTTATGCAGGAATTCCAAGCCTTCTGGCATATTTAAAGGAGAAAGATAAGGCAACCTGAGGGATTTTTAGCCACAGCCTAAAGTTGGGAAACTTTTAAGTCCTGCTTCTCCCATATTGACCTTCCTTCCAGGTAAGTTCTCCTGTTGTTTTATTCTGCATTGACTCTAGTAGTAATTTAATCAACTTTCATGAAATAACAGACAATGAAACCAGAATTATGCAAGAACTTTTTGCTGGATTACCAAGTTGAATTGCTGTACTGCGCAAGGTAATAAAATGAGAGATGGTGCAAAGTAGGAAGATATAGGACTAGAAATGAGGAAAAGAGAAAGAAGAGCGGTGAGGAAAAACAACAAAACCAAAACACCCCCATACATCAACTACCTATTAATTAACCATATTAAGAAATCACCTATTTAAGAGGATGTTTCTCTCTTCCAGTACTTTTATGTGATACACATACATCTGAATAAGAAGTTACACATTCTGATTTTGCAGAGATTTATGTCTCTTGAGCACACAAAACAAGGTACCACCTTAAATGCAATATGACAAGGGACTTAATGAATCAGCAAATTATAGCTATTCTAGTGTATTGTGTACAAAGCAGCTAAAAATCAGTGTGGTGTGTTTGTTTGGTTTTTTTCCTGGTGACTCGACCAACAAAACACTGCGCATTTTCATTTGCTTGAGAGCACGTTTTACTGGCTGCGTTCGTAGGCAAAACACAGAACAGTGCTTATGATTAAGTATTCGAAGAGGACAGTTACCTATGGTGCCAACTCCCCAAACGTGGGTTAAATGGTCTGCTGACATGAACCACTGCGGCGTCATTTTAGTAATTCCTGAATTGTTGGTGGGGGAAAGCGACAGTGGTTAAATTTTCCCGCATTACAGGAGCTCCGGTGTTGGAGGCTCACAGCGAGCGGCAGCCGAGGGAGCACCGGGGTAGCACCTGCTCGTCTCGACCCCACCCGCTGCCAGGGGCTCAGGGCGGACCTGGCCGCATCAGCCGCGGCAGCTCCCTCCCTCCCCGCTCCCCTCCTTCCCGGACACTCCCGGCCGGAGCCCCGCCCGGCCCCAGGCGGGCTCCGCCGCCGCTGCGCTCCGTGCGGGGCCGGGACGAGCGGGGATGGGCGGGAGAGCGGCGGGAACGGGCCGG
>VYZT01035258.1:29412-45893 GCA_013400735.1 Pomatostomus ruficeps
CGGGAACGGGCCGGGAGCGCGGCTGGGTGGGGCGGGAGGCGCGGCCGGTCCGTCTGCGCCTTGGCACTGCCGGGCGTGGCGCGGCTCCTCCCGCCCCAGCAGCGCACCAGGGCCGGCTGCCAGCAACGCCGGGTCCCTGCGCCCGTCCTCCCTTCGGCACGTGTGCGTGTGCACGTGAAACCTTCTGTTTATCGGTGAGGAGAAAGTAATTGCGTGCTGGTGCAAAACTACATTATGACAGAAGATAAAATACGTTTTAACCTGATGACCTTCCTGAATTTTTTTAACTGCTGTGGGGATATTTTGAGCTGTAATAGGTGTATGGTCTGTGGCTGCAGCTGATCTGTTTTTGCCAAGTTTCAGTTTAAAACAGCAAGCTTATACTCGGGTATAGTGAACTAGTCCTTAAAGTCCTCTAACTGTAACCATGTTGCATTACTATCTTCAGCCATGAAAGTGTCCTGTATTTTTACCTGCCGGTACTGCCAGCCTTTTAAAAAACATAAAAGACAAACTCTCTTGAGCATTGATTGTCTAACTGGTTTTATTCCTGTTGATCTTTCCCAAATATTTACATTATGTTGACTATGAATCTGATATATTTCAATATCAATAGGGAGTCCTTCTGTTGGTTTAAAGGGAACTGGTTTAATGACAAAGAGCAAATAAAAAGCCTGATTCTGTGTAGTGGCAAATTTCTTAAACCAAGTCTCCTCACAAGATCTGATCTTCTCATACTGTCTTCTGCCTTAAGAACTGGTAAGTGTAAAATCTGTACAGGTACAGAGGGCCAGGACATATGTAGTTATGTTAATGTGCAGATGGGTTATTACTATATTCCTATATAACTTGAAGTGCAGGTTATATAGTGTATCTTTGGCTGTTTATGGTTTAAGGGATGATAAGAGGAAGGAAGAAAAGAGACTCAAAGGGCAAAGTAGTTGCAACATTAATATCCATCATTGCGTTAAACATCTGACTTGTGTGCTTTTTTCCTTTTAATTGCTATACATGAAATAGCACCTTTACCTAGGTTATACTCATGTCACTTGAAATACCTGTACAGTGAGTCCAAAGCCACAGAATCATTGGATATCTTGAGTTGGAAGGGACCCACAACAATCGTCAAGTCCAGCTCCTGACTCTGCACAGAGCAGCCTAAAAGTTGGGCAGCATGTCTGAGTGCTGTCCAAACACTTGCTGAGGACTGACAGGCTTGGGGCCATGACCACTTCCCTGGGGAGCCTGTGCCTGTGCTTGGCCACTCTCACAGTGACAATCTCTTTTCTAATACTCCATCTGAACTTCCACTGATACAGCTTTATGCCATTTCCTCGCATCCTGTCTCAGTTCTTTCTGCTTAGTAGGAGATATTTTTCAAAATTTTTTTCTTTCTTTTCATTGTTCATAGTAAACATAATTGTTCCCTATAAGACTTTCTGTAGCTCAAACATCTTACCTTTTTTATTTGATCTACTTTAGGCTACCTGCCATTCTTTATGTTAGCTGTTTAGGGCCTAATTTTGTCACCGTTATAATATATGGCTGATTGTCCATGTAAGCATTTTTCAATTCTTGTTGAGTTTTTGGAAATTGAATAGTATTTTATTGCTAATAGAATATACTCAATCTATTAAAGCCGTTATCAGTTACTTTGAGATTAACATGTAATATTTTAATTTACATTGGAGTGCAAGGTAAAAGCTCAAAAGTGAAACTTGAAAAGCAGCAGGGTCAAATAAATGTAATCACCTTTAAAATGGCTTCTAAAAGTAGAGTCAGGTTTTTTTCATCTTACCATCTTCAAAGCAACCAATGCAACACTTCTTTGCTAGTAGGTCTGGGGAGGATTTCTTCTCTTTTCTTAGGGCCAAGGAAAACTTTCAGAGATTAGATGACAGTTTTAGACCACTGTCTATCCTAACTAAGCCAGGCAGGAGGCTTTTGGTATAGATCTGTCAAAGTTTTGTCCAGCTATTAGTCTAATGCCATTCTCAATTCAAGTTCTGAAGGTCTTAAAGTGGATGAAATTGAGAGAATGTATTTACTATGTGCATTGCCCATTCACCCTAAATTCAGGTGTATTTTGTTGCCATTTTATTCTAACCATATGAATTTTGCCAAGAATGAGAGGAAAAGGTTCTGTAAAGTAATGGCCATAACAGAATACACCAAATATATGGGGTATGGATGTCAGCACCATTTTCCTCTACAGATCTCCTCATTTTCAGCAATACTTGATCATGTAATGTAGCCCATCTGGACTGTTTTTAATCAGTGGAAATGCTAATCCAATATTTTTTTTTTCATGTTCAATGTTTCCATGGTTCATCATAGTAATGGATATGAAGACTGAGAAATTTTCAGATCATTAAAATTTTTTAAATTAATATTGTTTAGACATAGAAAGAATAGTAACTTATCTCTACCATTACAGAATTTCTTTTTCTTAAAACAAAAGCTACTCTCACAAGTTTAAATTGTATAGTTAGTTCCCAGAGTGCCTTCAACTGGACAATCACCAGGTGAAAATGAAATATTACTTCCCCAAATCTTTTTGACATCCAAATCCTTTACATTCCTATTAAAAACAAACCCCACTCCATATAAAGATGCTAAGAAGTCCCTGCAATAAAACAGTCAAAAGAGGATTTTAACTAGCTGTTGCAAGTTACTGATAGTAAAAACACGATTCACAAGAAGTGGTTTTATGCAGAGTTTTTCTTTTTTTTTAGATTGACACAGAAAAATAAGTCTCCTGCATTTGTGTAGAAATTGCATTCTGCTAGTACACTGAAGGGTTAATATGTCTGTTCAGTGGGATTTTTTTTTGGTAATCATAGTTGTACAAATAATTCAGATTTTTAAAGAAATTAATGGTTGTTATTCTGTGAAGGAAGCACATTACAAAGTATTTTGATGTTCTGCCAGTGTTTAAAAGTTTCTCTTTAAATATAGTTTTAAGATGATAATGTCTGGGACTGTTTATATTGTCTTTAGTAGAATTTCTCCAACAAATACATACCAGCCAAGGAGAACTCATTATGTTAAAACAGACATTCTAATGTATTTCCATGCATTGGGAAGATTTTTTTTTTCATAGTGAAGATGTTTTTTTGCAAGCACACACAGTTCTGAACCAGATGCTAAATGCTAGATTTTACAGAGCAGTATAGACAGTTTCTCTCAGAAATTTTTCTGGCAGTCAACATATTATCTACTTTAAATAAATTAAGGCAAAACCAGGAACAGATTCATTATATTGCCAGCAAAGAGGCAATATAAGGTACCAGAATTTTCACCATCAGAACATCTGATTGTAAGGTCAGTTATCTTAGCCCCAAAACAACTTGCTGTTGGTTGTGCTCATCTTCCTTCTGCTCAGGACAGCTGCTGTTCATGAAGTGCTGATTTCCTATGTGCTTAATTTTTTGTTCAGTTGTCAAGAATGATGCATAGCTATTAGCTCTGTCTGTTATTCTAACATTCATTGGCAGCTGTCATGCAAGCCTATTCAAGGAAATTTCCAAAGGCATTGCTGGAAAGTGGGACCCAATGGACAATATCTTTTCTTGATGATTGATTTCTTACCTGCTGTTTTTGCCTTTGAAAAATGTGCCCCAAAGAATTTCTTCCTGTGGAAGGGCTACAGGAAAACAATTTCTGAATGGAGTGATAGTAAAGCTAGAAGACACACTGTATTCAAGATAAAAGACTACATTTTTCTCATAAGAGTCTAATTTAGGGGGAAATTAAGAAGATCCTAACCCTAGATTAGCCAGATGAAAAAGAGAATTGGAAGATATTGGTTAAGGTTAAAAAAAGTCTACAAAATGTTTTTGAAAAAATCTGTGGATTGAAAATACTGGCATTAAAACAGCTACAAATGTGTTACCTCAGTTTCAAACTCATTAAAATATTTTCAATCAGACATCTCATGTTCCAGGAAACAATTACCAGTATGGGTTGGAAAAAGAAAGACAAGAAGATTAAGGACACCTAAAAATATCTGGCACTACATAATCATAAAATCATGCTACAAAGTGTAGCAACTTTGAGGGTTGTGTAAGTGAATGGAATTCACTCTTGTGTCTATTTCTGAGGTTTGCCATTCCAGGCTGGGAGCCACCTCTTGTTTCTGAGTGAGGCTGTTTCTTGGATGTCATGGAAGGGATCTCTTGAGGCCATGTGCCCAATCCCCATTGCCCCGATTCAAGGCATGGTTGGCTAAAGCTTAACACCTTGTCTGGTCATTTCTGATCATCTCCAAGGATGGAAACTCCATAGCCTCTCTATGCAACCTGCTCCAGTGTTTCACCTCACCATAAAAATGGGACTTTTTTCCTTATGTTTAAATGGTATTTCCTGAATTTCAGTTTATGCCCATTGCCTGTTGTCCATCCACTGGATACCACGGAGGAGAGTCTGGCTGCATCTTTACATACAGTGGGATTCTCACTGACCAGGTTTGCAGTTGACACCAAGCTGAGTGGTGCAGTTGATGCAGGAGGGAAGGGATGCCATCCAGAGGTACGGGCTTGATCAGTGTGAAGCTCATGAAGTTTAACAAGGCCAAGTCCTACAACTTGGTGTGGGCAGTCCCCAATATCAATACAGACTGGAGAATGGAAGGATTGAGAGCAGGTCTGTAGAGAAGGATTTGAGGATAGATACTGGTAAATGAAAAATTGGACATGATCCAGCAATGTGCACTTGCAGGCCAGAAAGCCAATCAGACTGTTGTCTGCATCAAAAGCAGCATGGCCAGCAGGTTGAGGGGGTGATGCTGCCCCTCTGCTCTGGTCCCATGAGACCCCATTTGAGTACTGCACCCACTTCTTAACTCCTCAAGACAAGAAAGACATGGATCGGTTGGAGCAGGTCCAGAGGAGGGCATGGAAATTATCAGAGGGAGCATGGAACACCTCTCCTGTGGGGAAAAAAAAAAAAAGGGGGTGAAAGAAGTTCAGCCTTGGGAAGAAAAAGCTCTAGGAAAACCTAATTGTAGCTTTTCAATATATAAAGGGGGCTAATAAGAAAGATAGAGAAAGACAAGAATTTGAGCAACCAGATCTGGTAAAAGAGACCCTTCCATTGGCAGGCTGGTGTTCGATCTTTGAAGGTTTCATTCAACCCAAATCATTTTATGGTTCTATGGTTCTATGATTCCATACAGGCAGGCAGTAACAGGACAAGGGGCAATGGCTTTAGACTGAAAGAGGGCAGGTTTAGACTAGCTGTTAGGAAGAAATTCTTTACTCAAAGGGTGGTAAAGCACTAGAGTAGGTTGCTCATAGAAGTTGTGAATGCTGGAAGTGTTTGAGGCCAGACTGGGTGGGGCCCTGCAAAACTTGATCTAGTGGGTGGTATCCCTGCCCAGGGCGGGGGGTGGAACCGGGTGGTCTTTAAGGTCCCAGCCAACCCAAACCATTCTGTGATTCTATTGTTGTGTACTCCATTCAGATATACATAAATGTTGTGGTGGATCAGAATGAAGGTAACCCCTTATGGTGGTCCAATTCCAGGGTTTGAGAAAGCCCCGGGTACACTGGGAGGAAAAACCTCTCATCTCTCATCACTTGGACTAAGGCAGCTGTAACCTGACCCTGCCTACCTGGGCAGACCCCTGACCCCACCCCTCTCCCCATCCTGTGTACTGACCCTTGTACCTTCTCCCCACGCCAGGTTTGTACCCTATATAAAGCTTAGGCCACATTGGCCTGGCTCTCTTTCATCCCTGGCTACCCTTCAGTGACAGAAATAAAGCTTTGCTGGAACCGCCAAATGAGAGGGCCCTCCACTTCTTGCCTCTGGACTGTGTGTGAGCTATCCGACACGACTGGGTGAAAATTCAGTGTCTTTCCCGGCACGGGTGGGTGGGAAGCGAGCCTGCTTCCGTGTGAGGACACGGCCGGCATTCTCTTTCTCCCCACGGCGGGACAGAGAAATAGCCGGGCCCACAGTAGCTTCCATCCCCCCAGCTGCACCCCACATGCCACGCAAAATAATAACACATAAACACTTGATAACATCTCCCTTGAGCCTTCTCTACTAAACTAAACCCCAGCTCTCTTGTTCTTTCTTCATTTAAGTATCACTATATTTCCTTGACTCAACTGATACAAACTTTCATTTCAATAAAAAGGGATGTTTTTGCAGGTCAATGATACAGTGCCAAAAATAATTTAGAGACTTGAGAAGTCATTTCAGAATTCTGAAATCTTCTTCCAGTTGCAAAGCCAAATATGTAGCTTGCTGTGTTGTGTTTAGTGTCTAGAGAGAAAATATATCTGGAATATTGGGGACTAATTCTCAGCTCAGATCTGTATTCTCTGTTGTGGTGAAGAATTAATCAAAAATCAAAGTCGGGTGGTTTTTTCCCTTTATTTTATTTTAAAACTTCTGTAAGTTTCATGTGCCTAATTCCTCTAAAAATCTCTTTAAAATCTGAATTTCATGACTGAAATCATACAGTAAATTAGAATTCACCAATTTCCATTAAATTCTGACTTCAGTTCTAGTATGTACATAGATATACTTTAGATGTATATGTAGATGTAGATATATGTAAATATAAATCAATAAAACCTTTATATTTTTTCATTGTTATTTTCTCTTTTGAGTTCTTTGGCAATTTCAATTGCCTGCCAGAGATAATACTTTGCTTTAATAACCACTAATGAAATTCTATATACTTTAGTGAATATGAAGTCAAAATTGATTAAATTGATTAAAGAATCTGAATACATTTTGAAGAATAAAGTGTAAATAACTAGAAAGCAGTGGTATAACTGGAGTATTTTAACACATTTTTTTCTAAATATTTCCACTAGATAAAAGCTCAAAGGAGTTGGTTATCCAAATCAGCAGCATACCACAGTTTTTACTCCCTTTTTGAAGTGATTTGCCAGAAGCTGTAGGCTGATTAAGGCTATTTATAAGAAACTAAAGTAGGTCATAAGACATTTTGTGCCATATTGCTTCAAGATAGGATAGGAAGGAAAAATATTTCTTACTGAAATTGTGAAATAGCTGGTTAGAAATAAGTGTCACTCTAATCAGTTACCATAAAAATGCTTGGATCATGTGGTCCTTGTGGCAAGGATTTTCAGTCACAAACATAGGAATCTGGACTTGGTGACCACTCTTCTTCTTTCAAAAAATTGACATTTGAAAAGTAAAGTCACATCTATTCTTTTATTTCTTAATTCTCAATAAGAAGGTTTTACAGGTATCCTATGGTGTGCAACAATCAAGAAATCCAAAGCAGGTACAAATAAATGTTTGTCGTTTCTGTTTCTTCATGCAAGTTTCACCATTCTGCTCTGCAGAACTGCTGCCCCTACCAACCAGCAAACACAGACACCGTGACTTGTGAGTAGTGCCAGTCTCACCTTCCATGTGAGGGAGGTGTTTTCCTGATGTCTGCTCAAGTCCTGTGCTCACATCCAAGCCAACGGGACACCACGTTTAGCTCAGTGTTGACATCATTACCAGGCTTGTTAATGCACTTTGCCTGTCAGCACTGCCTTGACTGAGATTGTGCAGCATTAAGTCTGTAACCTGAACTCTGAGTGGCACACTGAGTTGTGGCTCTTGTTTTGCAAATTAAATCATTTCATACCACTGCATTTAACCTTATGGTGTTTCTGGTGTTTATTGGGATAATGAATAAAGATCAGGGAGGATTGGACCTTTGTGAGGAAATCTCTAAATACCCTTAAATGTTGTAGCAAGGAGTGGTGGTTGCTCAGCAGGTGCTGCTCTTTTGTTCCAGTGAGTTATCAGTGCCATGTCAGGACACTTGGTTGTTGTTTTTTGTTTCTCAAGCAAAAGCAGCGTCCTGGCTAAAAACCTGATCAGAGAATGGAAGGTGTATCTTGAAGAATAATTTTAAAAATAATTTAAAAATCAGATCCTTATGTGTAAAACGGACAACTGGAAAATTTCCACTTACAGCCAAAAAGAAACCAATTTATAAGTGTCATGCAACTAGTAAATTAAGAGCCTATTTCCTTGGGAATATTGTAACATGAAATACTTGAGGTACTGAAGCATTTCAGTGTATAAATTTAGATTGTGAGGGTCACAGGTCAAGTGGAAACACAGAGATGATACGCAACAGAGTAGCAGTCAACACAGCTGTGTGGTGCAGAGTATGGCATGAAAGCGGTTACAAACACTTGGTATTTTAGAAGCAAACTTTATCAACAGTTCTGAAATGGAGCTAAGCTAAATTTCTTTCATTTATACTTTCATGCCTGTAATGTATCTGTATCTAAGCTAACAGCCCCTGATAATATTCCTGTAGCAGATTTATATGTGATAACGTGTTGAGAATTTATTTCCAGAAAGGATATTGTACTCCAGGTTCCTTGCTGGCAGTATAATGTAATTTCTGTATTTTAATAGTTTTTCCAGTAGATGGCAGTAGCTGCTTATTGACTAATAAATGAACACCATCCTAGTGCACTATATGAACATACAGCAGTAAAAGCCAAATACGTTCCTATGTAGGTACTTAACACACAACTGATCTGTAATTGTGTCTGTTACAAGTGTGTCACCTCTTTGCCATATCTGAGCATGAAATATTTTCTGAATATTTTCCTTTTGAGTCTGTTGGTTTGCTTAGAAATAAGTGATAGTATAAAATTAATAAAGCTGTTACAGGGCTACGAAGGGTTAAGGACAAATATATCTCAAAGCATGCTTGGTTCTGAGGTCACTAGAGTATGCCTACGTTTGAAAACTGCTGTGGGTTACTCTGAGTTAATGAATTTTACAGTGTCTTACATTCAGATTAAAATGCTTTATTGTAAATTATTTGACATTAAATTGTGCTTTTATGATTGGAATTTCACTCAAATGATATTACAGGTTTTCTTGTGCCAAAATCAGTGTGGATGACTCTGCATTGCGAAACATGTCATGTTGCAAAACTGTCAAAACCTACCACTGTTTTTCTATTTTGGTTTGCTGCTTCTAGGCTTTCTGCCCATCCATGTTGCCTTTTATGTCCTGGAGGCATGGTACAGAAATTGTTATTGTGCTGTTTAAACACTGATTTGAAGACTTTTGTATGGTTGTGCCTAATTCATAAGGAGTTCATAAACCAAAGCCCTTGGTGCTTCATCTGCCAAATATGATGTTGGATGGAGTCATGTTCTGAGAAGCTCGGGGAGAAGAGTTTTTTTCACCTGAATTGCCTGCATTATTTTAACTTATCTGCAGTTGTATAAACAGTCACCATAGTGCAGATGAAGGAATACATGGGATTAAATCTGGTTTTGCCAAATATCTCATAAGTGGATTTTGGATAAGGATTACAATGATCTGATGTTTTCACAAAATGTTTGGTGATATCTTGCTAACTGGGCTTTGGCAGTCTCGGTAACACAAACACGAGAATGTCAGACACATTGGATCTCAGAAACCCCTAAAGAGACATGGAGAACCAGAGGACCCTGGAAAACACTGAAGAATCAACCTGAACCACAAGCAGAGAACAAAATGAATGCATAGGGTCAAATCTAGTAAACAGAAATTGATACAGTGGTATTCAGCTTCAGCGTAGGAGGGTAGGGAGGTTTAAATAACTTCTTGGCACTAACACTTTTTTCCAGCCTTTTTTTGTTTCATGGATTAAGTGCCTTTCCTACTACCTTGCCTGCATCCTGGCTTCTGTTCAGCTGTCCTGTACACGAGCTGTTAGCACTTCCCCATTTCTGTGAGTACACACACGCAGAAACAGTGTCCTACTCTGTCCTGGGTCGGATCGTGGTGCGTCATCTCTTCCTTTCTGCCTGGTGGACTCTGATTCTCCGGGAAGGGTGTTGTTCAGGTGACAGTTTTAAAGACAGATGTACAGAGAAGGGTGAGTGATGTCTTTGAGAGGATCAAAGAGCACACACAACTCTCAGCTTTTCACTAACACACTGTCAATATGTGCCTACAATATTCACAGGAACATCCAGCTTATCAGTGGTCATTCATTTCTCTGGGCTGACAGGGCAAACAGTTTTTGCTGCGAAGGTTCATATCCCATCTGGGGAGTAGCTCTGCATGTGGTGAAGGCAACTTTTTCTCCTTTTTACCTAATAGCTCTAATGCCGTGAAAAAGAAAGAGTGAGGAGAGGGGAGGGGTAATGAATGATGGCGCAAAGGCAAACTTCTTGGCACACATACCAATGTAGTCACTTGAATGTACAGAGTGCTATGAAAGCTTAGGACAAGATTTTTATAAGATAAGTTTTGGTTTTGTGGTATTGCTATCTGATGAATAAAAGACATTTTTGACATTTTCTTCTTAATGTTTTGGATCATTGATCCTCCTTTTATTTCATCATCATAACATTCAAAGACTGAAATAACATGGAAACTTCAACCTTGCTATAAGATTGGTATTACAAACTATGCATGAATGTGCAGAAAAATAGCATTAAATGCGATAACACTTATCAAATCTGATTAAACTATGATAAACAATACACTGAGCCAAGAAGACATGTAGCATTCCTATGACGTCTTCTATAGAAAAAATGTATACTGATGAAAAGCTGAAATTAGTATCAGTATGTGAGTACAATACATTCCTCATATTTTTATTTTCTCTCATTTTACTGAGTTCTCCTGTCTGACTTCCCAGGCTTGCTTTTCTCCTACTCCCTTTGCAAGGTTCTTTCTTACTTGCTCTCCTGAGCTTCTGCAAAACACATCTAGCAGCAGTGAAAGGGAACATGTTGGGGTTTTTTTCCTTCTGGAATCTCAGTCTTTCAGTCTTGTAGATGTGGCACTGTATTATATATTGGTCTTTCCTATGTATCTCATTACTGTAGGTGAATTTTCCATATGTGGATCAAACACTGGTATACCACAGGGGAAGGTTTTTCTCTGTTTATGAACCTTGGGGTATAGAGTTAAAACAAAAAAAACCAAACACTTTGACAATGAATAGACGTAGTTGATTTAGAGAATGTCAGCTCTGTAAAATATTTTGTTTTTGACTGAGCCTGAAGCCACTGCCTTCCTTGGCAGGTCATCCTGATTCACAAGTTACTCTCCTTTGTATATGTTGGCAACAACTACCTGTGTTCATCAGAATTTGCTCCTGACTGCCTGACTTCACTATGAAAAGGAAATAGGGTACTAGAACCAAGATGGCAATAAGACCAATAGAGGGAAACTTTGCTAATGACAGAGAAGCTTCAAAGTTAAATGGACTTGTAAGTATAGTTGGTCGGGCCTGCTGGACAGTAGGAGTGTGCACAACAAGCTTTGTCCAAACCATGTCAGGCAACAAAAAATGAGTAAAGTCCAACACAATGGCCACAGACATATCACACGGCGTCCTGTTCCATTTGCTGTGATGAGTATGACAGAGGCAAGGTGGGTCACTGGTGAGCAGCATCCTGTAATAGTCTCATTTCCATGTGGACACTGCAATTGTAAAGGCAAAGTCTGGCTTTGGACCAGTTACATGCCTGACTCCTGAACAGTTACCAGCTGCCCCACTCTCATAGGTATCTTCCACATCCCCAGCAAACATGGATCACTCCTACTATTTCAGGGACAGTGCTGAAGACTTGCTTCTCTGAGTGGAGAGAGAGGAGGTAAAAAAATGGTGCTGGCCTCACCTTGAACTCTCCTCACACCTGCTCAAAACAGGCCTGTAGAAAGCAAAAGTTCTCCTAGGCAAGACCTGGCAAGCTGCCCAAGATGTCAAAATGATTTGCTGTGACCCTGCTCCACAACAATTCAATCAGTTCTAGGTCTTGTGCAACTTGCCAGTCTGGATGAATATTGGAGCGTCAATGACATATTTCTAGTGAACACTGTATCTTTCAAGTTGTTGTTGAACTAAAAATATGACATTGGAATCTAGACTAGTCCCTTCACAAAAATTCTACACAGTTGGCTGTCTGACCTTCCTGACACTGGTAATGTCAAGTTCCTGAAAGACAAAGAGAACTTAAACTTTGGCAGACACCAAGAAGTTATCCACTGCCACAACAGACTGACCTTTCCCACTCTAGGTAAGTGTTTATCTCATGTGCATACACGTCTTGATTTCCTGGAAGGAATGTTTAGAATACACGTAAACTTTGTTGGAATGCACTGCTTGTTCTGGAGATGATGGTGTTTCTCTAGGTGTATAAATCCATCCTTTATGTGTAAATCACTTAGCTGCTGAGATAAGCAAGTAGGTTACTACTCCCAAGCAGGAGTAGTTGGCTCCTAGTGGTCAGCTAGCTCCTGTTGCCATTTACAGCCTCTGAAGTCTGTTTAGAGAGCTGTTTGTATGAACACTCCCTATCCTTTTCATTCATACTGTTTATCCTGATCCCATCTGAGCGTGTTTTACTGTGAGCTTTACACTCAATATGGAGTGTGTGAACAAACATACCGCTCCAGGGAAGGCAGTTTCTTATTCTCCAAAGGTTGGCTGTGTGATAAACATTACTTAGTTTGAATCAGAATTAAAAATTCTGCCTCAGTGCAGAAATCTTATAAGTGCAAAAGTGCCATAAAAGTGTTTCATTATACAGTAGTTTGAAGAATTCATTCTGGTTCTCTTTTTTTGCCCTCAAAAAAATCATTTTATGGCAACTCTGAGTAGTTTTATGCGATAAAAAGATGGGTTATTCCTAAATGTCACAAGTCAAGCTGACAAGACAGAAGAACAGCTTGGCTGAACAGGGATCTTCTCTTGGAAATAAGATGGAAAAGGAAGGTTATGTCCAGTGGAAGCAAGCTTAGGTGCCATGGGAAGAATACAGAGATGTTACTTGCCAGTCTAGGGAGTAAATTTGTGCAGCCAAGGCTCAGTTATAGATGAAGCTGGCAAGAACTGTGGAGGGGGAATAAAACCAGGTTTTTTTCAAATATGTTAATGGCAAAAGACAGTTACAGCCCATTACAAGATGAGGATAATCTCACAAACAGGGACAAACTGAAGTGTTTAATGCATTCTTTGCCTCTGTCTTCAGCACAGACCAGAAGTTGGACTCAATGACCCTGATAGTTCCCTTCCAACTCAACACATTCTGTGATTCTACGATTCTAAATTATTTCTGTCATTCTGTGTATCCACCTAGCGCCAAGGTGTGGAAACATAATGAACAGCTCTAGCAGCAAAACGCACTTTTTTGTTCAAAAAACTTTTTCAGTTTTTCTCTAATATATTTTAAGATGAGGAAAGGACATGAACATATCAGAGTGCTATGGGACATAACTAGCAAATAATTGTGATCTGGGAGTGATTGTGAGGCAGGCAAGGGCACTGTGATTAATCTAGATCCTCAATATGCTCTGCTGCTCCCTGCTATAGCATGTTCCAGTAGATGGAAGCAATCAGTATTGAACACCATATATGTGTAAATTGTGCTATTTACTGTCACAAAGTTCTTTAAAAACCCAGTCAGACACATTTGGACCACTGTGAACAGTAGTTAAGATGGTATTGTTCCTCCTTCATTGTCATGACCCCTAGAGGTGCTTGTGGTTGGGCCTGAAAACTGATAATTCCTAAGGCAGAGCAGCTGTTTTGTTCCTCTAGTCCTTGCAAATGGATCTGGAGCCCACCTAATCCCATTTTTTTTCTTGACCACAGAGAATTCACTTGGGATAGTTCAGAGATCAGCATTGTCTTTCAGTTTGAATGCACATTCAGCAGGTGCTAAACAAGTGAAAATAGCTCAGCTGACAGCAGTTGCAGACTTCCTGAAACAACGTGGGAAAAAGGAGCTCTTGCCTCAGTAAAAAAATATATTTCACTAATCAGCTAATATAACTATGAGGGCTTGGTCATTTGTCAGCAAAGAAACAACTGAGACAAGTTTCAGGCAAATGTTGACTCCTGAAAAAATAGATTTGTCAGGTATGTAGACAAGTCACTAACTTGTACCCTTTCAGGAGTTAAGGAAAATTCCTACTTTTGTTTTTCACCAATAGACCAAAAGGTTATTTTATTTAAAAGGAAAAAATGTCGAACTAGTGTTCAACTCAACTAGTTGAGTAATTCACTTAGTTTGTGAAATCAAAAAGCAGCCAAGGACTTCTTCTTGAGCAATAAACTAGGGCTTTTCTTTAATTGTAAGACTCACATGTTCACAGTGGTGAAACACTGATTGGAACTACGTTAGAGTTTAAAGACAGTCTCTCTTCATCTCTATGTGGATGTGAAATGTAAGATTTTTAGTTTTGTTTAACAAAAGATCTTTGTTTAGAAAAATATTTTTTAAGCAAGATCATAATTACAAAAATGCTGAACAAACTGGTATCAGAGTATTTAATGAGAACTTGAGATTTTGACCTTTATTTTTCCATCCTTCAACAAGAAGCAAAGCCTTATGAGCATTGCTCTCTGTCAGATGTGTGGTTTTGAATCAGAACTGCTTGATTTGATGCTCTGAGCAGAAGAGATCCAGCGTTCCAGACATTTTTCCTAGTAAAAACCAGGGATCCTAATGGAAACCTTTCACCCACAATGAGATTTGATTATTCACGGTGCTGGAAATTTTTTGGCCATCTGCGGCTGGAAGGCATGAGATTTGGGAAAGGGGGAACTGGTAAGCCAACTTTGCTAAATAAGGTTATTCCCTACTACGCTGTCATCTTATGAAATCATGTATTTCAGCAAGTTCTTGTTCCCATTTGCTAAAAGGCCTCCTAAAGTATACAGTTCAGTTCCATTTAATATGTGTTTAGCCAGCTTGAAAAATAATGTATTTTTAAGCTTTCATATGAACTGCATTTAATAATTGCCAAGTCTGCACAGACCAGCTCCTGCTCATCTGAGGATTTCATTGCAAGCTGTACGAATTGTTACAGGGTACTCTCTTGAGACCACAGTGTTTGTTGATTGAAATGAATATGTTCTTACATTCTAGTATCAGAAATACAATTTACTCATGTCTAGTAAGACAATTGATAGCACATTCAGTGATTCAGACAGTAAAACCAAGATTTTTCTGGCTCCAGAGTTTAATACTTTCAAAAAGAAAATACATAAATATTAGTAACAGGAAACTGCTGTTGTGCAAACACTGTTATAACCTCTGCAACAATTAAGAGGTAGGAAGCACTTAGGATTTTACTCACATGTGCACATACAGACACAGGCACATCCCTTGTATAAGAGTCTAAATGTCCTAGGAATTCTTGCATTTTTGGCTCAATTTGTTTCAGATTCAAGCTTTGAATACTCCACCTAACTTGCGGGAAATCCTTTCTCTGTGTTTACAGATGGGGTTTTTTGTGTTTACATCATGCAAACCGAGAACAATGGCGGCTTTTTTTTAATTCTTTTTATCTCTTGGAATTGTTAGAGGTCCCACAGCTCTGCTGTCACTAGGTCACTTAGATAGTTTAGCTTTTCCCAGTTGTGTGTACTGTAGCAGAGCACCTCTGCTTCCATACTTAAGATCAGACTTCAAAGGATTCATCCAGTTCTTAAAGCTGGCTGAAGCATTGCATTTTTATAGAAAAAGTAAAAAAAAAATTCCTGTTCTAGACACAGTTTTTCAGCTGATATAACTTTACCAAAATACTTTGTCTGGCTTTCCTAAGGTGCACAGTAATGGCAGAGGGATGTGGTTTCACTTGCACTTGGTGACACGGTTTCCTGTCACATGTCCTGCATAAAGTTAAATGACAGGGACAGGCTTCTGCATTGGTAGCACTCTGCTTAAGACCACAGACCCAGCCTGATTGCAGCCATCTCTCCTTAGGACCTGCAGTTTCATAAGCAATGACCAGGACAAGGAGCAGGGCTGGTGTGCTCTCAGCTCAGTTTTTGATGCAGCCAGTGAATTTAGGCAATCTTCTTTATGTTATTGTATCTTGATTTGCAAATGATAATGATTTAGACCTCCTTCTACAGCATATTGAAAAAATTCTATATCAGAACTGAGTAAGAGTATTGTTTAGTTTCTCTTTTTGTAAAAACCCAGGGTCTAAGTATCCTCATCATGGCAATCACAGACATTTTTTATCCCAGGGACTTTATTTTAAATGAAATATAGGCATAGGCAGACACAGAAACATATCACTCAGACACCTAGATTCTTTATTGATCACTTTTTAAAATTTTGATTTTTAATTGGATTGTAATGTCAATTTGACTAAAAGGTGATGTGATGTGTACAGGTGATGAATGGGAAAATGCTTCAATTCAGAAGAACTTGTCATTTATACAAGAGCATTCACAAGTCATGGCATACATATAACCTTGCAAGAAATAATTTGTTCAAGTTTTAAAAAATTATTTATTGCTCAAGCTTAAAAAAAAATATTTATTGCCAGTAAGTATATGCATAGTGCTAGAACCTAGATCATGAAACAGAATTTCAAGTTCTTGTTCATTTATGTGTTGGTGAGCAGTATTGTGCAATTCATCTAGGAAAATGAAAAGTGATCTTGAAAACTTTCTAAACTATTAGTTCTTACTAGAAGGTAACTCATGTACTTTCTTGAAAAGT
>VYZT01035259.1:2869-61699 GCA_013400735.1 Pomatostomus ruficeps
TTCCTTCCTTCCTTCCTTCCTTCCTTCCTTTCCTTTCCTTTCTTTTCTTTCCTTCATCTACACCTGTCAGAGAGGGTCTGGAGGAAGGCCACAGAAATTATCAGAGGGCTGGGACATCTCTCCTTTGAGGAAAGGCTGAGAGAGTTTGGATTGTTCAGCCTGGAAAAGAGAGAGACATTACAGAACCTTCCAGTATCTAAAGGGCACCTATAAGAAAGATTGGGACAGATCTTTTATTAGGGCCTGCTGTGAGAAGACAAGGAGTAATTGCTATAAACCAAAAGAAAAGAATGTAGACTCAAACTGGATAAAAGGAAGATTTTTCTTTCAATGAAGATAGTGAAACCCTGGAACAAGTTGCCCACAGAGGTGGTAGATGCCACATCCGTGGGGGATTTCTGACAGGCTGGATGGGGCTCTGAGCCACCTGGTCTTGTGGGAGATGTTCCTGCCTATGGTCCCTTCCAACCCAAACTGATACTATGATCTTTTTGTGGAGTAGAGTGCCACCTTAGCTAGCTTAGAGAAGGAGGTGTTAATTATCATTAAGAGAATTCCTCAAATAAAAAAAAAAGTCTACATGTTTCGAAGGTCCGATGTTACCCAGTCTTCCTGCCCTAAGAGCTTGTAAGGAGGCAGGGTGCACTCCTATTCCATACATACCCCTTTCTCTCTCAGTCAACAGTGCCAAAAGTCGCACCCTTCACTCACACCTTAAAAAAGTAAATAGAAGCTCAGCAATGCTTTAAAAAATTAAGCATAACAAATACTAAGTTAAAGGGAAAAATACTGTAAAGAAAAAGAAAAAAAATGTCCCTTTGGAGTGCTAATATGGTTTGTATTCAAAGAGGAAGTCATTTTTGATTAACAAGGAGGTAATGTTTCCCCACAAGGGTGGGTCGTAGATGATGAATAAATAATGCAATCAAATATTAAATTAGCTTTATTTAAAAAACTGATTTGCATGTTAAAAGCTTATTGATGTAGTATTTTGTTTACTGTTATTGTTCTGAGGCAATTTTGTACTAAATAGAGACAGGGAGAGGTAATAGCATTCAGTCTTTCAACACAAATGCATTTATATTGATTACTTCTTTTTCTAACAAATTTGTGAGCTTTTCCACTTTTCTGCATCAGAATTTCTTTAGGAACATTTTTTTTCTTATCATAATTGAATGTTTCTGAGCGGATGGCATCAAAGAAATTTTTGTTCTCCCTTTCTCTTTATTGCTTTGTATCACACCAAAGAGAAGTAATAACATCCAGTTTCCTGACACAGTTAGGTCAGGAGGGAAGGGTCATTTCGTGCCAAAGGGGAGGAGTGGCCAAAGGACACAGCTGCACTTACCTTGTCCAGTCCAGTGCTCCCCTGGGATTTGGATTAATTACAGTAGCCCATAGATGGGGCCAAGGCTGGGGCAAAGGATCAGTGAGATATAAATGGCCCTGCTCTCTGTTGCAGACAGTATTTAGCCTTGGGGCTTTCCACTGAGAGAATGGGAATTCAGTGTATTTTGGTAATGCTGTTAGCTTTGGTTTTCCCTAATCTCCTGTGAAACTGATTCTGTAACAGGTTTCCAGCAGAAAAGGGAAGAGGGTTTTTCTATTTCTATTTTGTTTTCCATTGTGCAGCATGGAAGTGTTGTGGGATCCTTCTGTGATTTAACTGTAACACTTTCACTATATTTTAGAATTGCATAACTTCGTGTAGTGTGTCTCCTGAGGACTATATTTCATGATCCTATGTGACACCAGGAAGGCTTTATTAATAAAACCTTGAGAAGACATAAAATGATTCTTCTCCGACGGAGCCCATAGTTTCTGATTAACACTGAATATATTTGATGGAAGTGTTTCTCTAGCTGACTTGCGTAGTAAATTAAAGGCTGAGGTTGCAGGCCCAACAATAATTGAATTTATTTGCTAGCTTGTGTTTCTGTTTATGAAGGTGAGTTGATGGGTTTCCATTACAACCTGTTTGTGTAGCAGTATAGCACACCTGCTCTGCAGAAGACAGTATCATAAAGCACTCCCTTGAATTGTCTCGTCATTCACTGCAGAGGTCATTTTACCCTGTGCTGTATGAATATAAATAACTAGCCAGACTGTATAATAAATCTGTTTTAAATGCAACAATTAACTCTGGTAGTCATGGTAGATATGCTACAGATCAGGATATAACTCAATTTTTTTGTGGAAAATTTGAACAATTTTAAATGATTCATAAATTGATAAATTTGAAACTGGTAGATGTAATAAACATAGCTGACTTCTTAGAGATACTTAACATCCTTTATGCTCTCAGAAAGTCAGACACACATTGTACTTCAGAAATCAGTGAAATCTTTGATATTATATTGTGCAGTGGGAAACTGGAAGTGATTATATGAACACTTTAAAATGGGAGGCTTTGTAACTGTAATGTAACTCCTACAAGGAATAAAATGCTATGCAGTGGAAGAAATTTGTAGAATGGTAGATTTAAAACAGAAATATTTGATGCAATTCCCTTGGAATTTTTGCCAAAGCAACGGTGATGTGCAACAGCTGAAAAATAACAGGATTGTCAAAGTTCTGAAGGTATTGGGGAAAATACTCAGTCCCATTAGGTGAATCTGAGTAGACAAGGAAAATGTTTGATTTTCTTTTAAGTGATATTTGTGATGCCCTTATTTCAAACATCAGGATATCCACCTTGCAAATAAGACATCAACACTGCCTGATTTTTCATGGCCAGTCATTGCCAATGACAACTGGTTTCTTGTCTTTGCATATTTTTCAAGCTAACTCTGAAGAATCCATGCTTACCTCTGGCTTGGCACTAAAATGTAAGCTCCAGGAACAGAACAGCTATAGTGCAGTGATGCCATTTCAGGGTGCTGAAAAAAGGATAGAAAAGGCATATGTCTGAGGGCAAAAGTTCCATCCATGGGGCTGAGAGCCAACAGACTACTCCATTTGTGGCTGAAACACAGCTAAAGATTATTTTGCTCCTGCAAAATTCAAGTGTTGGTGTGTGACAGAACCTGCAAACTGACTTACGGAGCAAAGGGAGGGAAAAGCACTGAAAGCTCAACCAGAGCAAAGAGGTCCTGAGAAGCACAAGTTGGGAGTACTCCTGGGACTTCAGGATTTTATAGTGTGGGAAAATGTCCATTAATAGCTTTGTGATCGAATCCAGCCTGTGCTTTACAACAGGTATTTTGCAACGTGAGGTTGGTGTACCCGCAGTGATAACAGCTGCAGCTAATGACAGGCCTATTGCTATGGAAACAAGAAGGGTTGCAGACTACTTGATTTATAGAAATTACAGCTTCAACAAAGCATTTCTTGCTCTTCTGAGTTCTGATTTAATTAGAAAGAAGAGTGATCTGTACAGTGTAGATGCTATCTCCAGCAGTTATTGGAGCTGTATATTAACAGAGTTGTTGGCTTGCTCCATCTTAAATTGTCTGTGTTTTGACTGCTAAGCAGATCCTAATCTACCTGTCTGATCTGCTGGAATTGTTACTTTAAGGGCAACCCAAACTTCATAGTAGGGTCTGTGATTATATAATCACTGCCTGGAAGCATGGCCACGATTGTGTTAGAAGGAATCTAGAAAAGAAACTACTTCAATATGTAGCTGATCCTAATTTGCCCTTGGACATTAAAATGATTGTGTATGTAAGGTGATTTTTTTCCAACTAACACTTTCAGAAAGTTTGGCTAATTTTTTATATATTTAAGGCCATACTGGAAATAGGATGTTAGATGTTCTATGCCTCTTTGAAGCAATTTCTCAAAATAAATATATCTGTTGTGTATGACCCAAGTGGTGTTGTACCTTGCCCCTCTTTCTCAGAGATACAAAAGGTGACGAGGTCAGAAATTCTGGCTGAGATAGTAAATAAAAATAAGTAAAACCCCTTGTAGCACAAGTTCTGTCTGATAGCACTACCATGTGTTGCACTAACTCATAAGCCAAAGTGCCAACAGTTAGCTGGAGAAGTCAAGAGGGGGAGTGCAAAACAAGAATGTTTATACACATAGAGAGGAATGATATATACATACATATGGAAATAAAACAGAGTTGTAAATGGTGATATCTAATTTGAAAAAAAAAATTGTTTCTCTCAATGCAAGATGCATAGCTCAATTTTAGAAGTAATTTTAATAAAAAATGAAATAAATTAGATCCTAGATTCTATCTGATTTCTCTCTGTACAAGTCTCTGCTTAGAAGGATAAACATTTTAGAAGCTCCCAAATATGCAAGCTGCTATGTTTTGAGGTTCATCAAGTACTGCCATTCCCATCTTTCTCCCTCAGTCAATATGTTGTGAATGTTTTAATGCAGAAATAGCCATTAAAGTGACCCTACATAATACTTGCTCCTGCTAACACAACAGAAAAAATCAGATCTCCTTCAAGTGCTGTCAGCAAAGAAGTTTAGAATAAATCTAAGAATCAACTGTTGCAAGTTTTGAAAGGAACAATTACTGCCATAGGGTGATGTGTGAGACCATTACAAATAATAATTGAGAAAAACACATTCTTATTAAGAATGATTAGTTTTTCTAGCATTCTAACTACAGAAATACATGCTTGTCCTTTACTTCCTTCTGGCTGGTATTTTTTTCAGGAATGTCCTAAAGTTTTCATCTTCATTCTGGATTAATGGGTAAAATATACTCAAATTTGGAATATTAATTAAATTTATTATTACAAAAATCAGAACAGGATAATGAGAAGTAATATAAGACCTTAAAAACACTTTCTCCCTCCCCTTCCTACTTCCCAGCTCTACCTCCTCCTCCCGCAATGGCACAGCCAGACAGGAAATGAGGTTTATGGTCAGTTCATCACAGGTTGCTCCTGCTGCTGCTGCTCAGGGAGCGGAGTCGTTCCCCTGCTACACCGTGGGGTCCCTCCCACTGGCAGACAGCTCTCCATGAACTTCTCCAATGTGAATCCATCTTATGAGCAAGAGCTGTCCACAAACTGCTGCAATGTGGGTCACTCTTCCATGGAGTGCAGTCCTTCAAGCCTGGGTCCCCAATGGGGTCATGAGTCCTGCAGTCCTACCAGGAAACCTGCTCCGGTGTGGGTTCCTCTCTGCAGGAGTCTGCAGGTCCCTGCCAGGACCCTACTCCAGGAGAGGCCTCCTATGGGGTCACAGCCTCCTCTCAGGCATCCCCCTGCTCTGGGGTGGGGCTCCTCCAGGGGCTGCAGGTGGATCCCTGCATCCCTGTGGATCCACATGGGCTGCACCAGCGGCTGCAGAGGAATCCCAGCTCTGGTGCCTGCAGCACCTCCTGCCCCTCCTTCTCCAGTGACCTTGGTGTCTGCAGAGTTGTTCCTCTCACAGCTTCTCACCCTGCTCCTCTGGCCTCAATTACATCTGTGCAATAACTTTTCTCCTTCTTTTAAATCTGTTGCCACAGAGGTACTACTAGGATTTCTAACTGGTCCAGCCTTGGCCAGCAGCAGCTCTGTCCTGTAGCCAGCTGGCATTGGTTCTGCTGGACATGGAGGAAGCTTCTGGCAGCTTCTCACAGGAGCCATCCCTGTAGCCAGCCTGCTACCAAAGCCTGGCCTTGCAAACCCAGTAAGGAGGTTCTGTCATGACTTAGCATGTCCTTCCACTTGAGCTGGCTTACAAGAACTCCTGCAAGTAAAAAACTGCACAAATGTATAAAAATGGAAGAAGAGAAGAGAATCTCCTGATTACATTTGATGATAATGTGCTTTAGTGGAAGGGCTCAGGTCTCAGGACAAAACTGACTCTTGATTTGTTCCTTAGAATTGTAATATGGTTGAGATATGGCTGATGGTCACTCTCCTCAGATTATGATAAGGTTGTTAAGAAAGAACTGCGTTTGGTACTAAGTAGTGATTATGCTTCTGTGCTCACTTGGACTGGTTGTCTGTTTGCTACCCACTGTCATTTCTGCAAGCAATGTGGAGTGAGTACAATAATCTCTGACCAGGTTTTTGTACATATCCCACACAGGGAGGCTGAAATGTTAGATATCATGTTTATTTACATGAAAAATTTTCATTTAGCAGAGGAATGCAAAATATGCTGGAAAGTCATACAGATGTAAGTTATACTCGGTGCCACCCTTTGGTCCCCTTTGCATTAAGATCAAGCCAGCTTCCTTTGCAAGAGGGCTGGTCAGTCATACCCTGCATATTCCCAGAGCTTCACCCCCCCACCTCCTCTGAGCCCTCCTTCACTGCAGGGGTTACTGGTAAGTCATGAACCTCACAGGCTGCTTTATGAAGCACTGGCTACTTCTTAGGCTGCTTTTAAAGAACAGTGAAGACATAACCCCAGTGCCCAAACAAAAATATTCTCCTCTTAATTTTTGAGCATATAATATTTAATAAATTCTTATTATTGGGATTTTAATGTTTACCAAGAGATTTGTCACCTATTGATATCTTGGGCAGCATAGATACATACACAGGTAATGTATATTAAGCCATTGTTGTAGATTAATGTCTTAATGTTTTAGAAATAAGCATGAGAAGCATTCATTCTGGGCTAAAAGAATACAAGTTAAACCATTTGTACTTTACTCACTTGTGTTTGTCAAAACAGACTACTAACATTTTTTTGTCAAGTGTCCATACCCTATTTATTTCAAGATAAAACCTGTGCTTGCAGTTCCTGATATGCCTTATTTCAGTCACCACAGGATTGAGTTTGCCAAAGGAAGTGTTAGAGAACAAAGCAGTGGTTAAACAGTTGTCTTTATTACCTGGGACACATGACCTTGAATCTCCTGCAAAGACTTCTTATAGAAAAGGAAATCTGCCTTCAGGAGTCTTGAAGCAGTCACATCCCATTCCCTTGTTCTTGGGGTGTGTATGGATGCTCCATCTCTCTGTCTCTTCCTCTCCGGCAAAATGAAAGGCACCCTTAGAATTCCAGTATATTTCTTTCTAGGTAGCAAATTTACTCAATGCTAGAAGCATGAAAATGTTGTTGTTGTTGCCCTGTATTTTTAAATACATAATAAACTTCTGGGCTAATAGAAACATACTTCAAGGAAACCTTTCCCTCACACAACACCTTGTACAAGGGTTTGTTCATGACAGGATGAAAGGTCATCAACCCACTTAAAAATGATACTAGCAGTTATTTTCCAGGTGTTTGGAATGATCTCACGGAGCCTGTAAGAAGGAACAGCTGGTGAAACTCCCCAGCAAATACAGGTATGGGTATCCCTATCTGAACACAAGAATACGTTTAAGCATCGCTACATTTGTTCTATTGTGGACAAGAACAAAAGATTCCTATTTGAGGAAAGAGACCCAATTCAACCACGTAAAATTTTAATCAAAGTAAAACCCAACCAGTTAAATCAAACAGACCTGAAAACCCAAAAGCTTTGTTTTAGTTTTTGAAGTCTTTCTTGTGTAGTTTTATTCCCTGAAACTGGAAACAATCTATTTCCGTGGAAATTTTGGGTTTCTTCAATGAATATTTTTTCAAAGAAAGGAGCTTATTTCCAGAATATACCTTTAGTATAGTTTTTGAATATACCTTTCACCAGTAAACAAATTAGAAATACACTTCCATATTTCAGGCATCTCATCTCAAATACCATTTCAGGACAAATTGCAGGCTGGGAGGTATCACCTGTCACTGTTATGACCCGTATAATGATAGACAGTGTATCCCAGAGTTACAAGACTGTCATGGTTTAGCACCAGGCAGCAGCCCAGCCCCACACAGCTGCTCATTCACTCCCCTACCACTGGGATCAGGGAGAGAATTGGAATGGTAAAAGCATAAAAACTCATATGTTGAGATAAAGACAGTTCAATAGGGAAAAGAGAAAGCTGTGCAAGCAAAGCAAGCAGGAAATTGTTTCATTACTTCCCATGGGCAGGCAGGTGTTCAGCCATGCCAGCAGAGCAGGGCCCCATCATGCGTAACTTGGGAAGACAAACACATCATTCCAAATGTTCCCTCCTTCCTCCTTCTAACCCCCACTTTATATACTGATACAGAATGATGTCACATGGTCTGGAATATCCCTTTGATCAGTCGGGGTCACCTGTCCAGGCTGTGTCTCCTCCCACCTCCCAGGCACCCCCAGACCCCTCCCCAGTGCGGCAGCACGAAAAGCAGCAAAGGCCTTGGCTCTGTGTGAGCCCTGCTCAGCAATAACAAAAACATCTCTGTGTTATCAACCCTGTGTTCAGCACAAATCCCAAACACAGCCCCACACCAGCCCTTGGGAAGGAAATCAACTCTACCTCAGCCAAAAGCAGCACAAAGATCCAAACAGAAATTTCACTTTTTAATACTGTACACACATGGATGCATACATATAACTGGACTAAGTTAATCAGATAAATAACTAAAATGATTCTTAGGCAAAATGTTCTAAGAAGGAAAGTTATTAGGAAAGAAAGAAAAATTGCTTTTTTGTGGTGTTGAAAAAAGCATCACAAAACAGGGTACAATTTGATAGAGAAGTTAGCAAGGTATGTAAACAAAACCTTCCTATTTCTAAATCCAGAGTGATGAGATTTTAAAAGAATATAGATATGATAAGATTGATGATTGATCTGATAAATTTCAAAGTAACCCTATGTCATCTGGACCACACAATGTAGTAATCTAGATTTCTGAGTTGAGAACTTGTATCTAAGTTGCACAATACATGACTTCATTACGATCACAATTCATTACATTTTAACATAACATTTAAAAAATGGTGACATGCCAGAAATTAAGTATCAAACCCATATATTCCTATGAATAGATCACATAATTGGAAGAAACCTCATGGTCAGTGAACCTCAAATGATAGACCAGATGAAAGATGGTAACAATAAGGCCAATGAATATTAAATGAAACAAATTATAGGAAAGAAAAAATGCAATTAGGAAATTAGTTTTAAAAGGGTACCTAATAAGTTCAGCTTAATAGCCAGCTCATTTCAAATAATATTACAGGCCTTTCAGCTTGCTCAAGTACTCATGCAACTGATCTTTTTCCATTTTAATCTGTGCTTTGATTCACATTCAGGTATTGTAGACATCCTGAAAAGATTAAAATAAATGTAAATAATATTTACAGTCAAGATGACTCGGAGGACTTTTTAATGATTAACATAATAATCTGAATGTTTATAGCATAGATGGTTTAGGAAATGAATAGTCTCAGTTTCTCTGATAATTAAAATCTCTTCATTCTGTGTTTAGATAAAGTATCCCAAGGTTTGTATGCCAGGATACTAAAGCAGAATTTTTCCTAAAGTTTACATTAGGCAGATGAAGTGTGATTCAGCTTGTGAATGACAACATGATTCTACAAATAAAGAAAAATAAAGTCAGTGCAGAGCTGTAACCCAGTCTGAAGAAGTCTCTAAATGCTGGCACATTTTCAGTAAACCATGTCTACTAAGTCAGAGCTTTAATTGCCACTTAAGGAACATCCACAATGTGCTATCTCTTTGTGTATTAGGAGAGACCAAAGAGATAGTGGGTCATTATGTAAAAATTGGTAATTAAGAGAAAGCGATTTTCCAGTTAATTTGCATGTTCATTATATATTGAATATTATTTAGTTTTTTGTGTCCTTTTTGTTTCTCATAAACTTGACCCAAGGGATCCTACACGGTAAAAAGACATATAAATTATAAAATAAGACATATATTTAACTGAGTCATTGAACTTTTGTTGTGACTAATGATTCTTCCAGCAATCATTGCATTAGGGAAAACATTTCTTTTTAAGTAAATAATGTTCACTACCTTTTAGAGCTGCTGTCAGTGAAAGGAAAATAATCTACTGAAATATCTATATCCTTTGATGAGCTCTCTGAGGGCATCTTGTAGATTTAAATTAAACTGATCAAATAGAAAGCGATATACCCTTCAAAATACTTTAACTGATTTGACTACAAAGAAAAATAAAGTCATTCCATGTGGTTATGAGAAACTGCTGGCAGGCTAAGTTTCAAGAAGAAAAGGATTGATTATTTATCCAAATTGAAGTGTTTTCCTTATGCAGTTTATTCATATATGGGTATATTAATGAAGAATCTAGCTCTGCAGAAAGAAGGAACTGTGTCACCTTTACTTAGATGTGGTGTGCTTACGCCTTTACTCAGATGTGGCATAAATCAGGGCTGAAAACTGTGTGGACTCTGAGATGAGGTATGGTTTTCCTGATAATCTGAGTTTCCCATGGGATTGATTGATGACATTCTGTTTGAAGCTCATGGGAGGCTTGCCATTGATGTGAATGACAGATGTCAGTATATTTTGGAAATCAATTTCTAGATGGAGTTTGCTGCTGATTGAATTTTATTTTTATTTTTTTGAGAGATCTTCTTTAACTTTTATATCAGCTTCAAAGGTTCAGTCTCTGTGCTCCACTATGTACACCCTTGTATGATCATTACTAACTCTTTCTTTTAATTAAGGTGATGATAAAGTTTTAAGATTTTTCATTCACTGATTACTTCATTTGCTAGGAAATTTTAGCCACTTGTAGACCTGACATTTTGCACACTTGTATTTAATGCTGATGAAAGGTGTACAGAAGGAATGATTTCATAAGCATTGCATGTGAATAATATTTCATCTTTCCATGTCCCCTAAATTCTCACAGCGGTGATTTTCAAGTAGGTTTGCAATGAGAGATGCAATTAAAAAGACCCACAGGAAATAGTCACCCATACATTTTGGCTTCAGGATTTTTTTCCATATGCAAAGGAAAAAAGAACAAAGTTATTAATTCCCAGTCAACCAAGTACTAGGAAAAAGACATCAATTTAAAAAACCCCATAATTTATTATTGAAATGGACTTTTTCTACCATTTATAGACCCTATACTACAAGACTACAAAATATAGTGGTGCATCATATAATGAAAACCAGAGTTTGAGCATTACAACTGTGTTTACATTTCTGAATAGGATTAGCAGCACAAAATAATTCCAGTTCTCCTTTGGAAGAATGGAAACTGCTGTATTAAAAGGCAAATGAATGAAACATAAGATGAATTTGAATGTTTATTATCTAACAGCACAAGACAGTTCCATTCTTACCTCATTTATTCATTATCTTTGAGAAATCATTAAGTAAATACCTTGATCTTTTACAGCAATCTGTATACTCATTGTCTGCTGCCAAGGGTTTGGCAGAATTAGCTTCCAATAGGGCTGACCTCCTGTTTTCTCATGTAAAACCAGGGATTTTTGTTCTACAGGGATTCTGTGAGGTCCATGCAGCCAGGCTGATTTGCTGTCTTAGAGAGCAGTGTGTAGTAGTCCTCTAATTCTCTTCCTGTTTGTGTATACCTGGTTCATCTTTTCCTCTTTTGAGCTGAGTTCATAATACACACAATGGATATAAAGCGCTATCAGCCTGGTAATCAGATAGACTTTTCGTTTCTTCCCGAGTGATGAGCACAGACTTTCTCCATCCACATTACATTTCATTTCTTAGGAGGAATTACACGGTCTGGGGTGTTTTCACAGCCAATGAATCTGAGTGAAATTAGGGAAAAGGCATGTTTTAGATCTTAAGTATGAAATCTGGACCTCATTTGAATTCAATTACAGCATTTTGGTTGAAGACAGTATTAAAAAAAAAGCCAGCCTTTTGAGGAAAAAATATCCTACTAACACTTCCCTCTCATGTAAATTAGCAGAGATTCAGCTCTTAGATCTCTCCTGAGTTCTGTGCAAGGAAATATGAAGTTTGTCAGGCAAACAGAGATCCAAATTTATAGGGTACTTTAAAAATTAAAACCAGTGCCCCAAGTTCCACTTCAACACTTGCAATATTTACAGAGCATCCAGAGGTCAGTTTAAAATTCGTAATGGTGTGAACACAGATTTGGTAAGCAGAGAGCTGCTGCCGGGCTTAGGTTCCAGTGTTCTCAGGAATGAGCTGTTCACCCAACATATTGCATTCACTTAGTCTGCGCATAGAAGAAAGGAGTATAGTGCCTGAATCAGAAAGAATTAATTTTTTCTCATATTCTCAAATGTAGGTGGAAATCCAAACCACTTTGGACCTGCTTTAATAGTGCTATCTCAGAATAGATATTGAAAAACCCCTTAAACCCCTCATATGAAATTATTGCAGTAACCTACAAGAAATCAAACCAGCTTAGTTTCTTGCACTCAGCTTGTGTTTAGCATTTAGTGCATAGATAATTAATGGATCAGACAAAACTCACTCAAAACAATAGTAGCACAGGACAAGCACAGCTCCCAGCAGCCTGAAGATCCAACAGACCTAAAACAATAAAGAGGCAACGAATAATATGTCCACCATACCAAAGTTTAAATGGCCCAGGAATGTTTGGGAGCTTTGGAAATGTAGAGACTTGAGGTAAAGTGTTTGGAGAAGTGCTTATAAATCTTGAAGTTGCAAGGTCTTTGGCGTGAGTGCACTGAAGTGCAAGTAGGTGATTTCTGAGCAAATTAAAGAATTCCAATGCCAAAGCTGCAGCTGCACTGTCTTTGGCTGATGCATCTGAGCCTCCTTCTCAGGAGTGCATTGCTTTAGTAAAAAATGTTTGCTTTGCTTGTTTGTTTGTTTGTTTGTTCATTTCTTAGTTTTCCAATCATTATTATTAAAGAGTTCCTGCTTCTTTAAGGAGAGAGAACTGGCAGTGTGTCAGAATCTCAGTATATTGTTATGCAACTGGAATATGTACCAGGAAAAAAACTATAAATCAAATCTGTGATGCACTACTGAATGTCAGAAATGCTTTTCAGAGATAAGAGAATCCCATTACAAATGCTGATTTTTCAAAATTATTTTAAATCATGACCAATATTCACTGAATACTAAAAATCCAATAACAGTGTACGCCGTTTCATGATGCTGCCTCAAGAATTTATGTCATGCTGAGTTACTGCCTGGCAGCCCTTCAGAGCAAGGATATTTTTAATATCTCAGGTCATGTAAAACTAAACAGGTTAACCTAAACCCCTGTGCACTATCATTTGTACAAACTGCCAATAACCATCACAAGGTAAGCACTTCTATCCTGTGCTGGGGAACACCACTAAGAGGATCATTTTTCTTCTCTTCTTGGGTGAATCCGATTGTTTCACTCAATGGAGCTTCAAGTCAGCCAACAGCACTCTGTGCACTCTAAGATAAGGAACAATCGTCAGCAAAAGGAAATACAGATCTCATAAGAAATTCTTTACATTCATGGTTCTTACTGTATACCACACTTACTAAAAAATGAAATCCACACACACACACATATATACAAATATGTATGTACACCCCCATATATACATACATATACAAAAATCACTGCCATCAAGAAATAAAAATGCTTTAAAAGACTTGCACACCTTAATACTCTGTAATCTGAGAATCTTTTGGTCAGATTTGTGAGTGTGAGAGGCTAGAATTTGCTAGAAAATTGATGTTGCAATATTCCCACAAGGGGAATATAAAGCTTTAGGTCTACAGTCTCTGCACAATGTCTTGTAGTGACAGAGAGAAAGAAAGAGCTTTGAAAAAGTCTGAGGCATGTCTCTGTGTTTCATCTATTCCTCCATATATTATTTGTTTTAATGATGCATATGTTTCCTAAGATATGCATTCAAATAATATAAGGACCTTTGTGTAAATATATATTAAAAGATAAAGTGATTGAGTTAAGCTCCCTACGATATTTAAAAACTTGTAGAAATATCAATTTTTCAAGTCGTTGTCATATTAAGTATCTGTCATTTATTAGCAGTGTGTGCATAACTGTTTACACAGCTTTGGAGGAAGAGACTCTGTTCAGAGTAATGGACTTCAGGCATTTTCTTATTGCTGGGGGGGCTTAATTTTGCTATCTTCACAAATTTTGTATATAATTTTTTGGAGAGTAGAGAAGCTAAGTGTTATGGGTTGTGTGCGGCAACTGGATAAAACCTAGGAGCCTGTGCACCATGGCCAAGATGATTGCTCACAACCACCTGTCTCCATTCTCCTGCCACGGAGATGTGATGCCATGAGAAATACACAGGCTTTGGGAAGTCATAGAAAGACATAGTAAACTGTCAGCCATCCAAACCTTGAATTAAAAATGCCAGTGTCCTGTTCTGGCCAGGACAGGGTTAATTTTTGCAGCAGCCTGGAGGAACATGGCCAAGACATCAGGTTGTTCTGTATAAGCTCATGTCATTGCTAGGGGTGGGGAGAAGGGGATCCTTCCGGTTGAACAAGAAGGTGGAGTGGTGGGGTAATGCTGGCCTGGAGCCAGAGGGAGCAGTCAGGGTGGGGTTGCTGGAGGGTAGGAGGGCTCTGCAGATGGACCTGGACAGGCTGGATAGATGGGCTGAATCCAACAATGTGAGGTTTAACAAGTCCAAGTGCCGGGTCCTGCACTTTGGCCACAACAACCCCCTGTAGCACCGCAGGCTGGGGACAGAGTGGCCAGACAGTGGCCAGGCAGAAAGGGACCTGGGGGCACTGGTCAGCTGCTGACTGGACATGAGCCAGCAGTGCCCACGTGGCCAAGGAGGCCAATGGCACCTGGCCTGTATCAGGAATAGTGTGGCCAGCAGGAGCAGGGAAGTCATTCTTCCCCCGTACTCAGCACTGGTGAGGCCGCACCTTGAGTGCTGTGTCCAATTCTGAGCCCCACAATTTAGGAAGGACGTTGAGATGCTGGAATGTGTCCAGAGAAGGGCAACAGGGCTGGTGAGGGGTCTGGAACACAAGCCCTGTGAGGAGTTTAGGCTGGACATAAAGAAGAAATTCTTCATAGAAAGAGTTATTGGGCATCGGAATAGGCTGCCCAAGGAGGTGGTGGAATCACCAGCCCTAAAAGTGTTTAAGAAAAGACTGGATGTGGCACTTAATGCCATGGTCTATGTTAGGTCATAGTTTGGACTCATTCTAAAAGGTCTTTTTCAACCTAGTTGATTCTGTGATTCTGTGATTTTGCAGCTCTGTGGTGAGCATTTTTGCATGTGAATCAGTCTCTCTTTTGTACCCTTTTATTACTAATATTTTTGCTGTTACTGTTTGTTTCCTTATCCCATTGTTGTCTCCAGTGTATTGTTCTTATCTCAACATGTGATCTTTGCCCTTTGTGCCTCCAGTTCTCCTCTGTTGCCCACGCAAGGAGGGAAGGGGAAGGTGAAACAGGAATGAGCAGTGTGGTTTGGAAAGTCTCAGTGGGAGCACTAAACTGGGGAGTACCATTCCTAAACCATGATAACTTTAACTGGCCTCTAATGTGGGGTTCAAAGAGACAACAATAGATTTGACCAGAGCAGGTTGGAAAAAAATTCTGTCTAAGCATTTGTTTTATTATATCCAGAGCCCCTGGTCACAATGCTGCTTGTTCCGTTCAGACTTGTGGTACCTAACCCTGTGCATGTTTCCATATGTTCGGTTTGTGCCTATCCTTTTTTTCAGGGCAGGGAGAGGGATCAGGATTGCTTTGTGGATGTACCGTGAGATATCAGCTTATGATGTGATAACATTAAGGGCAGCGAGGGTCATTTGGGATGTGGATTCAGTATTGCTCTCATACCCTTACCTTTTGAGACTCCATTAATAATAGTTCCCAGTCTGTGGGGGAAACAGGGGAGGATGCTTTTTCCCAGCTTTTCCCCCACTTTCTCTCCTTCAGGTTTGTTCTAACAGCTTTTGAGGATTTAGAATTTCTCTCAGATGTTAAGGAAAGCATATTCTTGTTGCTAGCTCTGCCAAGTCTCCTCAGTGTTGTTCACATCATGTTTAGGGTTACAAAAGAGATTTTTAGAAGGGTCTTTCAAAGATCTGCCCTGAGGGTGGATAGTCGTGAATGGCATGGAAGGTATGAGAAAATGGACCAGCTTTTGAAGGGTTGTTCTTCTCCAGTGGTTTGGAAGTTCACCTCCAATACAGGACCCTGATAAAGTGGCAGAATATTTGAAAGAAAAATGCTTTACAGTTTAAAAGAAGCACAAAGTTATGCTGTGTGCTGGGCCCTGGCTACTATTTATCAGACACTGCTTGATACTAGACAGCACCCTCAGGGGCAGGAGGAGAAAAGCAAGACAAAATCCATTCACTTAGTAAGGAATGAAGATGAAGTAGGCCTCAAAATCTATTGACCTCTGTGTTATGGGCCCAGCACGCTTCCTCCCAACTCTTAGAGCCAATAAAATGTTTACTGAGGACAATATGTACACATGATATTGTTTCCAACAACAAAATATCTGCCTTCAATGGCTGTGGGACACCTAATGAAGTGAAGCACAGTGATATGTGAGCGTAGGTGTGCAACTCTAGTCCAAAACATGTCATGTCTAATCTCTTGCCTAAGCATGGGCAGGAGGCTTCCCAGCAGCCTGGGTCTGTTGTAATGTCTGGGAATGAGTCTAATGTGCCATGTCAGAGATGAGATGATGCTTACAGAGAGCCAGCTGGAGAACCCCCCTGTGCATCCTTCAACTCATTGGGCTCTGAACAGGCTAACTAGTCCCAGCCCAAAATGATTTAGTGGATTTGGACTGTGTTTCCCTATGGCTAATAAACCCTCATAGCAAATAAACCCTCTTACGGAACAACTTACTGAGCTGCAAGAGCTCACTCGGTCCGTGGCAACCAGATCCAACAGGCTGACTGCACTCAGTCCAGTGAGCCTGGCTGAACCCAAGCCCTTCCTGGAAATACCTAACATTATCCTCTGCTCCCCAATACACTGGGATTTGGGGTTTTAACTTTCTACTCCCCCATTACCCTATGCAATTATGTCCTGCCTAATGCCTGTTATTTCCTGCATGTTGAATGGACTGAGTTCAACGTACAGGAAATTTTTTTTTTCCCTGGTTAATTGCTGTTCTCCTTCATTTCTAATGCACAGGCTTAAACTTAGGCATTCCTCATCTAGCAATTGCACTTCTGCTATGAAATTCACTATGTTTGGTGTGGGAAAAAATGTCCTTAAGGGGTTAAGAATCTCAACAAAGTTTTCTGGATCCTTTTGTTTTCTCTTGTTTTGTTTTGTTTTTTCTTTTGGCAGCTGGCATTGTCTAAGACCTTTGTTTTTCAAAATCAGAAATGAAAGGGCAGCCTATAAACTGCCCATTTGTATAATCAGCTTGTAATTATATTAACATTCAATTTCAGAGTTAAATTAGGGTCTGGTTTTCCTTTATTCAGCACTGAATTTCACTTACACTTTTCCCAGCACTTCTTTGTCACCTCGGTTTCTGCTTTTGTGAAAATTCTCACACAAAAACCTCCTTTCTCATCATTCTGAAAAGTTTATGAATCAGAAAGAAAATTGACCTGAAGATTGAGCTAAGGATTCCTCTTGAATAAATGAATCTTCAGGTGATAAAATCCAACCCACTCTTTTTTCTTTTCTTCATGAGCTTCACATTGAGGGAGACAAACCTTCGTACTAAGATTTAGAAGAAGCAAATGTTGGGACCGTTAAGTGTAAACTGTTTTTCCCTTTAGATCTACTGGGAACTTGGACCTCAGTAAAAATTTCAATCAGTTGCAAAATCTTGAAACGATTAGAAGAGGAATAGGTCAGAAAGCCATTTCTCTCCTGATTGTACTTCCATACACTGAGAGTAGCCTGCTGGCTGTTTTTTGCTGTCTCAAAAATAGAGAGAATTTGATATATATATATATATAAGGCTGCAGTATCTATATTAATTTCTTTTTATATCCCTTTTCCCTAAAACTCCAAAGCAGAAGTGTACCTAATGAGATTCATCTTTAATTACACATGAACTTCCACCAAAACCATCAAATCTGGCAGAAGCTGTGATACTTCACATGAGGTGAGTTTACTGGCATGAGTGTTTTTTAAGGAGTACATTTTCTCTCTCTCCCTGTGTAAGAGCAAATAGCAATGCAAGGGGAAGACAGAGAACTGACAGGAGCTTATTGGCTTCACGAGCATCCCCCTGATTACCTGTAAGAGATATGGTGTTTGATGAATGCTCTGAATATTAAACATTTTATTTCCTGTTTGCCTTTGCGTTTTGACACTGTGTAATCTTATAGAAGTGAAAACAAGTAGGATCCGGTCTGAAGTTTTAATCATTCCAGCATTTTTCCCATCCTGAATCTCATTGCTATTTCACTCACAACTTCCCAACATCCACCTTTGTGGCATGTGTGATTACCTCCTACAACTTCCAGCATTACCACCACGGGGGTTCAGACCTGTCTCTGAAAATTGACCCAGTTTTGCAGATCTCACCTGTAATCAGGAAGCGGACCTGGTTTTGTGAGCTGTCATTGCATCTCGGTTTTTCCTTCTCAGCTCTGAGTCATTTTCATCTACCTCTTCTCACTTTGCATCTCCTTTAAAAAGTGCTCAGACAATTTATTTGTAAATATACCAAGTCATGATACCAATAATCTAAGTAATGTTTTCTTTAGCAGCATAAGACCCTGAACTCATTCTCACTTCACAGTATTTGGGAACATAAAAGGAGCTTGATTTTGAGCTGCTTTATTTTATGAGTCTAATATTTTATGACTTTGAGTTGGGCAAAATTCCAGTAAAATAGACTTCCTTTATAAAATTCTGCAGTAAAAATGAGCTTGTAGTTTTATGAATAACTTTGCTTTGGCTGTTACGCCAGGTTTTTCTAATAAAACTTGTGACAATGTTCTGAAGAATTTACTAGAAACTGGTAACTTGATGCTTTTTAATATATTCACAGAATATAATATACAAATACTCAAAATTATATAAAAATATTACTACAGAAGATCTTCTATAATCATTATAGGCACATATGAAATTCCTGGGTTTCAATTCTCTCTTGGGTTCATGTCTATTACAATTTGCAACAGAAATCTCCATTATGGATAGTTTTTTTGCAGTTCGGCATGTTTCTTGCAGTTTCTGAGTTGAATGGCATCAAGAAATAAAAGTGAGATAGCTTATTTAATTCACTTCAGCTTATCAGAAACTTCTCACCACAGATGATTCAAGTTACCTCAGAATGTCTAAACCAGAACTTTCGTCTCCTATTTAATTTCCTTTCTCTCTGTTTTTCTTTTCTAATTCATCCATTTTCTCACTCCATTAGTAACAAGTTTTCCCATATCACTTGGATATTGAATTGAGTTCAAATGGGTACAAATGCTCTTTTGAGTTGCATTGAATATTGTCTGAAAATCCCAATGAAGCAAAATTCTCATCTTTTTATTTCTTGACAAATTGCATGAGAAAGTTCTGCAGAACTCAGTAAAAATCAATAATTTCTGTAGACCTTTTTTTGCTGAAAGGACTAGAAATAAAAGTTGCCATTTTAGCTTTCTCACTCAATGTCCTTCTAGGAACTTTTTTCTATCACCTTGGTATAGGTGCAGTGCTAATATAATATTTGTTTTACTGAATTCCTTGCTAAGGATAGCTGAAGTTTAACAGTCTTCCTTCAAATAACCTGCCTTGTGACAACACCCTTACCGCACTCTGTGCTGCCTGCTGCTGTGATGCCAGACTGTCTTGGTTTTACCCCATTAAGAGGGTGTTTCAGGCTGGCAAGTGTAGCCCTGCGGCTGTATTAAGCTGCATATTAGATTCCCACTATTTTTAAGACACTGCAAATACTGCAAGATATTCTTGTGCAAAATATTCTTGCTCCTGGAACTCCCAGTCCTTGGGGAGTAGTTTGCTCAGAAAGGAGACTTAAACTATTTAGAGTCCTAAACAAAGACATTAAAAAAAATAAAATTATACAGACCACTTACTAGCTTTTTATTATGCTTATCATGCTAAAGCTATTTGCAGTGTTTTCAATTCTGTGACAGTACCTTATCTCATTTATTTCCTTCTTGCTCAGTTTTTAAGGAATTGTGGTTACTGGATCTGAAGATCTCATTTCTGATAAGAAATCTGATATGTAACTTTGTGTTGGATGAGGATGTTTGCCATTTGACTGCAGATATCACTAAGTCAGGGGTACATAATTGGTTAAAAAGAGATCTCAAGGAAAAGTGTTCATTACTCCTGTTTCTCTCCCTTGCAACCTGCCCTGTTCATGCCAATGAAAAATGACAAATTAATAAAGAGGAAAAATCTCAATAGTTTTGAATACCTGTGCCTGTGATGACCTCATTTACAGTCTAATCCATCTTTTCCACTTTCCTACAAAGGAATTTTAAGGAAATATCCAGGCAGTTCCCAAGCATGAGTTTGATGAAGATAAGAGCCTCTATTAACTTCAGAACATGAGCACAGCAATTGCTAAAGACAGGTTCAGTCTGAGCAAAGTGATTTTTAAGGTATGCCACATAACTCCAGGAATGTATATTCATCAGCCCCTTTTTATTCCCAGGATAAATTCCTGTTGTTCATATCAATAAGGTGTTAAATTAAGCATGCTTGTGGATCATAGCCGTGAGAACTGATTTTGGAAACCAAACCAAACTCCTATATGTTCATCACCAACTTCTGACCTTGCTCTGCTTTTCTGCATCCTTCCCTTCACCTCGTTCCCTTCCTTCCAGCAGTCCCAGCCCTGAGACGTGGGAAAGCTGGGATGAAACAGTGACTTAGTGCAGTGACTTCCACAGACCTGCATTTCTAAAAAGGTGAAACTGGCTCTTAGAGATATCGGTTCCCACACGGGCTGTATTGCCCTCTTCAACACCATCACCCATGTTCTGTATTCCTTGCACGAATCAAGGAGGATTTTGGTATGTAGGAACTGTCCCCTTAATAGAACAGTTCCATTGTTGTCACATGGAAGAATGATTTGCTATTCTAGAATAGGTTGGGGAGGAAGAGAATCAAAATGCTCTGCAATTAATTCATAAGCTCTTCTGAGGTTTACCTGGCAATGGATTAGAAGAAGATTAATTTACAGTGTAGGCAACACTCTATAGCTCTGATTTCTTTTATCTGATGTGGGCTTGTAGAAGAGCTCTCCTTCGTTCCTAAAGAGGTTATTTGAGAGCAACATTTACATTTGTGGTATTGATTAAATAGATAGTTGCCAAATACGTCTGTGTAATAGTTTCATAAATAACGACTGCCACTGAACAATTCCCATGGAATGGAAAGTGCATGTTTGGTCTTTGAAAGAGTGAGAGATGGACTGCAGGAACAAAGCTTCTCATAATTACAGTCCCAGAGAACGTAGCATCACACAGACAGGTTTCTGTCCCTCTGTTAATGCTTTACAATGACAAGATTTTCCGAGATTTCCGTAGCCATTATTGCTTCAATCTGAACGCTGAGGGTTCAATAAAATTTTACTGAAATCCTTCTTTTTGAATATTACACGATGACATAATAACTATGGAGACAGATTTTAAATTGTCATGTAAATTGTCCCAGCATTAGCTTTGAAAGTTTATTATTGCTTTATAATATTCCTTGCTCTTAAGCTTCTTATTTATAGAGGCAGCGTGTGCATTTGGAATAAATGTGATAAATGGAGAGATTAAGGTAATATTTCTTCTATCAAATCTCTTTGTTTGGGAGCCAATAAAAAGCTAGGGTCTATAATTTTTGTTGTTATTTATTTATTTGTGTTTGCGTATCTATTGCATTTGTGTATGTGTATGTATGTATTTTAATTTCAGTCTGTACAAGTGCTTGAAAGGTGGAATTGTTAAGCTTGTCCCAGGCCATCAGAAATCCTTGGAAACGAATTCTGAAAATATGTGGAGAATACTACAAAGGTTCATGTACATACCACAAGAAAATAGACTGCCATTGAGAGCTTTAAATCAATATCTCCTATCTTTCCTTGCAATTTCACAACAGGATGAACACATTTTTAGGAAGAAAAATATTGCACACCTTCTCAAAAAGATGATATTTGCAGTTTTATTGAGTATTTTCCACAACGTTAGTGGATAATACAGCAGTTCTGGATTGAATTTGTGAGGCATATTTTAAAGTTGAACATGCTATACTTGTATCATGTTGACTGTACAAAATTTCTGGGTTTTCTTACAGTTCTGAGTGATTCTTATTGCATTGCATTTCATGCTTATTTATTTCTGTGATTTGCAAAGTATGTTAGTTCTGTATTCCTCCTGATCTGCATGGTCTGTGAACTCTAGGATGTGTGGTAAGAGATGGTCTTCTAAGGTATCAGTCATGTCAGAATGAGATACAGCAAGGACAGATGTGAAATTATTGCAATTATTTTCTCACTATATATAAATAAATCTGCAAATCTAAAATATGACACAAAGTTTTCTTACAATTTTGAAGATACATTAGAAGCATTAAATATGAATGTGTAAAATAAAGTTACATTTTAATGCTTTATCTTCTGTAACTTACAGCTGGGTCCTGTTGGCTTTTTGATTTATGTAAGGAATAATAGACTTACAGGTCATGCATTTTTGAAAAGTGTAGTCTGTAAGTAGTGATACTCAAGTTTGTTATGTGAGTTTGCCACATTCAGAAGATAAGGCAGCCCAATGTTTTTGTTTTGGTTTGGTTTGGTTTTTTCCTGTAGTGGTATCAAATGGAATAAAATTGTTCAGTTGCCCCTCAGAAAAACAGTAATAAGCTTGCAGATATGCACAGGATTAAGTCACCCATTGAAGCCAAGTGTCTGATCTTGGGAAATACCAGATCTGGAAGAGACAAGCCCAAAAAGAGGTTTGCCTCACTGTTTTGAAATGCATCACTGAGAATCTTTCCAATATTGTCCTTGGGAGATTCCCATTAGAGTTTTCTAATTCTCCCTCCTTCCCATTCTTCTTACCTTTCTATATTGTCTCTTTTCCTTTTCCTTTTCCTTTCCTTCCTCCTTCTCTCCTTTGGAAAATGCCAAACATCACCAGGGAGGTTTTCCTTTGAATGTGCACGCAGGATTCAATCAGCTCTGTGCTTGAAAGCATCACTGCCTTAAACATATTGTGTCCTGACATTCTATGATTCTGTGATAAAACTGGTGATTATTTTTCTTAAACCTGCAGCCCATAAATGATTCTGTGATGCTATCTTTTGCGTTATGCATGAGAAAGATGCTCTGATGTGCTATTCAAACATGAGTTCATTCTAAGTCAGAGGCACTAGTGCTCAGGCAATAGAGATTTTTGTATAGGACAAATGCTGCAACAATGGTTGTAAAGATAAAAATGCTCATGTTAGCCAGCCAGGAAAGACAAGGATTCTGTTATTTAATAACTATGACAAAGACTCATAAATACCACAAAGCATACAGCGTGGTAAGGAAATTAAATAGAAAAGGAATGAGATAAGAAAAAGAACATATTTTCCCGTCGGTTCGTATTTACTTAAATATTTATCTCTGACCTCTCTATAATGCAAGATTTTCATTGTTCAGTCCCTGAAGAGATGCATTCTATTCTTTCAAATAAGAGCAGAAGCAATGAAGAAACATGAATGCAACCACTACAAATGTAATGACAGCCTGTTGGCCCAACCGTGGCAAAACATTTCGCCTTGATCTGCAGCACCAGAATATCAAGCAGGTAGGAGGTGCAACTGGCACTGGGTAACCCTCATATGCAATGCTAATCTTACACCCTTTAAGAAAGCTGAGGTTGTCATTAATCAGTCTTCAGGAAACCTGGCACACTCACTCCAAAACCAGAAGGAATTCCATGTTCTGGATATTAAAATCCCTGATTAAAAAAGGTATTTTCTTAACAGAGTTCGTTATGCAAGCTTGTCACTCTGAACTAGTTCATTTCCTTCTAATTTTAAAACTAAAAAGGAGTTGGATAGTTCTTTCTCAGGAAACAAGATAAAAAAAAAGAATGTTAATGCAAAAAGGCAAGATAATCTATACTCTTTGGTCACTTGTAGAATTTTGGATTGACTTAGAATGGTTAGATTCATCATGCTCCTGTTCTGCTTCCTCCTTTTTCCAACCATAAAGGATGAATTGCAAGTTACCTTCTTTGTTTAGAAAAACTCTTGGAAGTATTCTTAAAATTGTTATGCAAAAATTTTTTTTAAAAATCCTGGATTTGCAGCTATTTCAATATCCTAAAGAAAGGGCTTTTGCTTCTAAGGGTGTAGGTGGATTAATTGTTATGTTTTGCAGATGTGAATTCACTACCCACTCTTCCTGAAGACTTGCTCTCAGACAGATGCTGCCAGCCTGGGCTGTGGCATTGATGCAGTGCATGCAGCGGTTGTGAAAGTTCCTGCTGGCTCTTATGGCTGTCGGGTTATTTCCAGAACCAGGAGGAATTCACAGAGCTATCCTCTAATTTTGATACTTGGTTATGAGTTAGAAAGCCAAAATGAAGTGCTCCATTTTGCTGAAAAACAAGGAAAAAAAGGTCCTGATTTAAGAAAGACATTTTGAAGAGGGGCACCTGCATTCAGTTTTCATATTTAATAATTCCATACCTCTGCTAAAATGATTTAGCATAAAATCGTATTTCATTCTTTTCTTGCTTTCATTTTGGATTAACATATCTCGCTGCATTTTAGTCAGCTGTAGTTCATGGCTTTGCTGTAGAACTCCCTGATAATAAAATGTCTGTCTGTGTATGTGTGTGTGCTTTAATGCTGCTTACTCTTCTCATCAGCACAGTGTAGTTTCATGCATTGTATCGACCTCCGTACATGCAGCCTCTTTATGCTATAGATCAAAAGGAAGAGAAAAGAATGGAAAATTTATTTTCCAAAGTGTTAGTAAAAAGCTTATTTCTTCAGCATAATGGAATCCAGGTAGCTGGCAGGCAGGCTTATGAAACGTCAGATCTCCCAAGCTGGTGCACAGTTTCAATTCAATAATTATTCTCGTTCCCACTATGCAGCTACTCAGCAGCAAGTGGCGCATCCAAACTGCACCCCGTGACTAGAATGGCATTAAAAAAGAAGGTGAAAGAGCTCTTCACCTACATGCTAATTTTGCTTCCTTGCAGTAAAGGCTCAAGAGTACGTTGCTGAAAATAAATAATTACGAAATGTGATTGAAGACTGGAGTGGCCTCATGATTCAATGCCACTCTTAAATCGACATCGTAACAATTCAGTGTAATAATCTGCTTGATGCAATGAATGGGCTTTAAAGTCCTTAGTCTGTCACGAGGCTCCAGTAAAATTAAAAGACAATGCAGGTTTCCTCTGGGCATGCTCGGCTGCATTAGTATGCAGTGGCGTGTATTGACAAGGCATCTATAGCCAGTGCTGCTGGTTTCGTTTACAGACCTGCCAATAGTGGCCAATAATTGCCTATGAAAAGCCATTATACACTGGCCCATAAAGCCACACAAATTTTCATGATGTTTCACTTAAAAAGTGCTTGTTTTGCAGGATAGAGGCCACGTCAATAAAATGGATTGGATGTCACTTAAACCAAGTGATGTGCTAATCTCCTGGAGGCCTTGTGTCCTTAATCTCTACAGGACACAAGTCAGTTTAGAAGCGTGAGCTGTTCTCACAGGTAGCAACTATTGAGCCCTTTAATGTAAATTCAAAGGCAAAGCTTATCAGTGTGTTTCAGAAATTGCTTCAATGTGGTTGCTGTCTATGGGAAAAAAATCCACACACTTCCCCCAAAATCCCTGGGCAACTTCCAAGCTTTCACTGTGCCCGTGAGCACCTTTTAATTATAAAGAAATTGTTTTTGGTGATATGTGCCTTGTGACCAATTGGATTAGAGGCATTTCTTCTGGCTATTATTAAGCTAACTTGACTATTGCCCTTGTGTAGCTGAGCATGATCAAAATGTAAAGTATGGGAGAGCATCTCAATTATGAACCATAGTGCAGTGCTCCTGCAGACTGAATTCTTTAGTTCATTAAAAAAAGCTTCAATGACTAGTAATACTGTAATGAAAGGGCAGAATAATAGGCACAGGTTCAAGGATGCTGTGGCTCATCGGGATGAGTTACAAAGGCTGTTGAAAGATTCAGACTGGGATTTTTAACATTTCAGTGGCCTGGTCATTATTATACAATAGCTAGGGCCACTGCAAACTGTAGACTGCTGTAGACAATCTGTAACTCCTTAGAGGGACAGAATGGTGAATGACTGTAATAATCTGCTAAATATTCTAAGATACTAAAATACAATTTCTGGTGTAATTCCTTCCCTATTTTTATTGATCTGTTTTCTCTCCTAACTAATGATTGCTACTTTTCTATTCATTTGAGCTGTTGCAAGTTTTTTTATTAAAGAGCTGATCTGCGAATCAAAACCACTTCTTCAGAGCTTGTAAATCCAAACCAAGGAGCAGAATGCTTATCTGTATTTCTGACATTGTGATCTACCTCACTCTGAAATCATGGGCTGAAACCAGTGCAAATGGATGGGCTCTGTTTATTATTCCATCGTTGCTTACTGAGAGCGGTGCAAAATGCAGCCTTTCTGGCTGGGTGGGATTATGGAATGAATTGAGTGATAACAGGGAGCCAACCCTTCAAAGTAGTTTTACTGCTCATACATAGGATGAGGATGGCAGAAATGGGAGTAAGACAGAAGAACTCCTAAGAGATCTGAAATGTGTTCATCACAAACGGAGGGGGTTTGTTTCATAGAAGTAGGAGCAAATTGCAAGCAGCAACATCAGAATACATTTCAGCTAAAATAATTTATTAGTAAAATAAAGTTTTTGAGGTATTAGAAAAAAGTGCCAGAGTACATCTTCAGTCTTCTATGTGATAGGTCACCACCACAAGATTGAGAAGACGTATTGATCCTGAAGAGTGTCATTCCTAGAATTACCTCATTATAACATTTACCACTGTGAATAAAACTCTTGGTGTGGTAGTTTAATTAAGTCTTTTGTGGCATTGAAGTTTTTAAGACTTTTACCATGTCCTATTATTAAAAAAAAACAAATCAAACAAAAAAAAAAAAAAAAAAAAAAAAAACCAAACCAAAACAAACCAAAACAAAACCCCAAGACAAAATCTGTTCAAGTAATTCCAAATTCTCATTCTATGGAAAGGTATAAAGCATCAGACAGATCCTCCTCATTTATCACACACAGAACTGGGAGTTTAGGTGGTGCAGCCACTGAATTAGTATTGTTCCCATTCTTAAATACTGAAAAATATCTTTCATATAAAAATTGATCACAGTCCATTTGTGCTTACCTGTTTAAAGCCTGTTATTTTCCGTTAATACAAATAAATGCCTCTACTTTCTCTTGTCTTTCTCTTGGGATATTTGTAGGTCAGTCTAACCCCCTCTGGCATTTTGCTAGATTGAGAAACCAAGGCCTGAAAGGTTCTTGTTTTTAGATACACTTTTGATGTATTCTTTTGATCACCCCAGCAGTCCTTTCCTATATACCCTATATATTAAATCCAACTTTTTTTTTTTTTGTAATTGTTAAATGGAGTAAAATTTTAAAAACTTGAGGTTTTACCAGTGACTTAAATAGCTGCACTGCCATTTGGCAATTTCTGCTGGACATACCTTGTGTGATAGGTGCTTGAGTTATGTTTGTCTTTTGCCTGACCATGTTACACAGTACCTAAAAATGAGTGGCTGAATTCCCTCTGCCCCTGTGTTGCATTTTTCTGTGGCATTGGAAAAGAGAATAGAAAACAATTATTGATAGTAGCCTGTAACGTGTAATTTCATTTTATACCTGTGGCACATCCTCAGTGCCACCCCTTTTCCCCCCCATGATATATATATGTGTCTTTCTGTTATTGATTCAGTTCAACATTGGATTATGAAGAAATGCAATTAGTATCCAACATTTTTGTGTGCCAAGGGTAGCTGTAAAATTATTAAATAAGATTGATCCTCAAAGAAAATTTGGAGAACTCAACTATTGATCTCGTTCCAACACAACTGCTGGTTCAGGACAACCTGTCATCATCTGTTCTCCGGTGAGATCCTTTGGTGTTTGAGATTTCCTGTGCTAGTCCCTGTCTTTTTCAGGTATAGATTATTTACAGATTAGTTATATAATTGTATACAGAGAGTGAATAACCTGTGATACAAGCCAGAGAGTTTCTTCTCCAAGCAGGATTTAGCAGAGATGTTGCCTTTGATGAGAGCAAACAGAGCTCTGCACTGGTTTTAGCCCCATGTTCTGTGCAGGGCTGGCTGATCTCTGTCACTGCTGGGTGTACGACAAGGGCAGCGAGGAGTTAATGGCTCTGAGTAACAAGGTGCTTTGTGCCAGAACTGTGCAGCTGTAATAAATTGGCTAAAACATTAGCAGTATAAAGTAATTCAAGATTAAATTTTATAGCTCATATTTTTACAGTGAGCATTACCCGCTGATACAAGATATCTCCATCTCATATTTCACACCATTTAAGACGAACTCTCATTTTTACTGAAATCCCCTCTTGTTGGCCCAAAGACATGTCATATGTGAGAAGCTAAAAGCAAGGAAAAACACATTTAGAAACTTGAACTAGAACTGTCTTCAGCTGAATATATTTTTAATCATTTTATTTGGCAACTGTTAAATAATCCACACTGTATCCTGTTTCTAACATTCTACTATTGCAACATGAAACAGTTCTTTCACAAACATCTCACTGTTTCTTCATTCTTTTGAGATATCAGGAAAATATTCTATCTTAAAAATGTATCTTGATGCCACAGTTTTATAACCTTTGACTTTTACTTCCTTTTGAGCTAGTAGGGTAGTAAATAACAAACAATCAAGTTGATCCATGTGAACTCAACAAAAGGGTATATGTTGACCATAAATCAACTTATGATGAGATTATTTTACTGCTCTTCTGATTTTTATTCTCTGAAGCTTCCAACCCAACATATAATGTCAATCAAACACATATTATTATATAGTATCAGTTTTTCAATTTATTGGTTTTGTTGAAAAAAAAAGTGAAATCTTTGTTTTAATTAACATTTCTTTTAGTAGGACAATGGGCATAGGAAATAACCTTTCTTCAACTGCCATGCTTTTAAACTCCCACATTTCCTCTTCAGCTCCATAATTTCTCATTATGGATCTATCAAAAAAAGGAGGAAAAAATAGTGAAGAACAGATCCAGGTTAAAACCTTACAACTGGTCTCAAAAAGGGCTTTCTTCACCTTTGCTAGGACCTACAGATGGTTGTGTTAGGGTGGCAGCAGGAGTTAGGATGAGCAGTAAGGATTTGAGGCAAGAAGAGCTGGCATTTAATTCTGGGATTTTTTTTTCAAGGAAGGAAGAAGCAGCATGAGAAAATAAGAAGTGAAAAGTCAAAACTTTGAAGAAGATTTTAAAAGTGCAAGTTTACTTTTGCTAAGGAGACAAGTTCTGGTACTGACGTTTGTCTCCAGAGTGTTCAGATTTTAACATACTTCTGCAGCCTTCAAACTGATGTTCAGCAATTGGAAAATACATTCTGCTTTGAATGAAAATTGGTCATGAACGTTGCTGTTGGGTTGGATTTTTCTATCCTTCTAATACCTGTTTTTAGGCAGTAAAAACAAAAGCCAGCCTGACAGGCCCTTAGTATATTTGAACAGAGGGATGAATAAAGAGAAACACCTTGAGGGGCAAATATTGAAAAACAAAAGCCTTCTTGGAAAGGAAAAATCTAGCAGAAAACCGATTTACAAAGTGGTGGCATAATCTGTTAAAAGCTGTGCAAAGTTTAAAGTGGTACAAGGTCAATATGCTATGAGGGTAAATTAGTAGTAGGTACACAAAGCAATTACAGAAATAATCATGCTATGGAAACCACCAACATTTCAAGCAGTGAGAGGAAAGCTTTTGCACACTGAAACTTTTCAGTGTCACCTTTGTGAGGACTGCTCTGAAACTCCTCTCCTGAATGATCACTTTAGGTTGTCCTTTTTGCATTTACATTTTCCCTCCCAATAGTATGGTATCCCAGAGCGTCTGGACTGTCGCCCATCAGTGCAGCCTTCATACTCTTAACAGCTTGCTGATGTAAAATCTCCCTGTCATTTTAGTGGGTTTATGGCCTCTCAGAAACTGTTCTGTCCTTCTGATATTTGCCAACAGTACCGCCTAACCATGTGCTTCTAAAATCGTGCCCCCAGTCCCTTCCTTCTCCTTAACAGAAATGTAAAGGAAACAGGCTCTTATGGGCTTCACTGTAATTAGGGGTCTTAAAATGCTCTAGGAGCTATAAAACAGGCAACAGGGTTTTTTGTGGGTTTAGACTAAGCTGAGTAAACTGTTCTTTTTTGTCAGATACTACCAAATGCCTTTTTTTTTTTTTAAATAGACTGCTGTGGGCTTTGTTTTTTTATATTCTTTTTACTAGGTCATGGAGCTCTGGTAAAGTTGTTTCCTTTAAAGCGTAAATGGAAAATATCTGCTATTTATTTATTTTGATGTATTTATTGCAATTACATTTGCAACTCATTTTATCTCACAGATTTTTATTTCCTTCTGAAGGAAGCAAAAGGCAAAATAAACAGCTTTTGAGACTGAAGGGTTTTCTCTGGAGAAATAGAAAACACTTTTTCCAAATTACAGAGAAGGCGGCTGTGACAGAGGATGTCAGAGCTTGCTTTTGTTGAAACTTTATGGAACATGGAGCGAAGAGGGGACAAAACAATCTTCCAGTCCTTTTACAACAGGGGTCTTGCAGGGGGAATTTGCAGCCATGCAAATTGTGCCCACCACCTCAGGGAATAATGGGTCCCTTGCTCTTTAGATAAAAGAAGCTGGCTATAAGGTTTTCAATTTTACTATCAAGTTAATAATAATTATTATTTGTCATGGGGTTTGGAGAGTCCTATCTTAAAGAATCTCTGGCCCAAGCCAGGCTTGTGACTTGAGATGTGAAGCAGATTCCTGGCAGACATTTTGGCTGTGAAAGGTTCCCAAGCAATGCAGACACAGAGAAACACCATCAAGGTAAATTCCCTTTGAGGAAATATCAGTGCTTAGCTCAAACATCAGTGAACCCATTTGGAACTGACTAGTGGATTGGTTTGAGGAAAAGTTTATCACCTGTTATTCATCCAGCACGTTTGTAGTGGGTTTTCAGTCTCTCTTAAGAAACAGGGAGTTTTAAATAACTTTGGGTAAAATCCAAGCTTAAGTCTTCTTCTAAGGTGTGTGTGTGTGTGTATTCCTGAGTTTTGCTTTATGTTTGCTGTGTGTTCTTGTCCAGAGACAGATTTTAGGAGGATTTTTCAAAACAGCCAAAAGTTTTCCTTTCCTCTGACTGACAGTATCAAAATGAAATGGTCTGCTCCCAGTTCACAGACGGTTGTTCTGGGAATTGCATCAGTTCCATGCTGTGAGAGTGAGGGATCTGCATTTCTATAATTCTTAGAATGGATGATTACTTCTCACTGTATCCTCAGGGTTAAAAACCCCCAGCAACCAGAAGTAACTTCGAACAGATACACACACGCCTCCTCACACCACCCAACTGGAAGAGCACTTAGGAATGACATCATGCAGGAGGGAGTGTTTGAGGAGTGTGTTCTCTTTTCAATTTGCCATAGGTAGCAGACTCATCACTGTCTGTGTTTCTCTGTGTAGGTGATGTGTGTCAGTAAAACACACATAAACAATGATAATTTTTATTTGAGCCCTAAACTGCAGGCTTCAGGGATGGATGTGGCTTACTGGCTTTCAAAGACACTATTCTGAAGGAAGGTCAACGAGTTCCCTAAAAGGCAGCCATACTCATAAGGATGGTTTAAAAATTTTCCTCACAGATTTGTCTTCAGCTCACTTTATAGACACATTACCTTCCTAGTTTGCTTTAGGCAACCTTATGTTAGAGATATTCTATGTTACTTTTTGTTTCAATGAGTGAAACACATCAGTAAATGCTGCTTATCCTCATTCTTCTACCTCCTGCTTCTTACACCTGCTGCTTACATTCTTACACAGTTGCCTGATGCATCCAACCTACTAAATAAAAAACATAAACTTGTAAAAATCTGTATATCAATCACATCGGTATAGATACAAAAGAGAGGACTGAGTTTCATTCTACTTTTTCTCCTGTTACTTGACAGAACTAAGGGCCATGAAATAGATACGATATATTTCAAGGCAGGAGGGTTTACATATATATTTCAATTTTAAATACAGTATTCAAATGAAATAATTTCCCTTGAAAACCATTTTACTGTTACTCAGTACTGTCAACAGCTCATTCCCCTCATATCCACTCTCCGGTCTGTGAGGTCATAACATGATAAAAAAAATTGCACAGAGGTTTTTTATAAACATAGTCTTATTGCCATAAAAGGTTGGCCAGAGAACTGAAAATCATGTTTGGATTTCAGCACGGCAACCCCCACTAGCTGAAAGGTGATAAAGCTTTTAGGAATCTCTCATGATCCAAATGTCTGGAGTGATCCTTGATACCCAGCAGCCAATCGAGCTGTGGCTGTCCACCACTCAGTGTATTAAAACAAAGCTATAAACAGAGCCATTTCTACTTTTTACAGTTTCCCTAATATGGATAATTGCACAGAGTATTACTTCAGCTGCCAAGATGATATAACCACACAGAGCCGCAATTTCAAAGAATACATTTTGAGAGCTCAGTGTGGTGCACGTTCCTTCTTATGTCATGTCTGTTCTATTTTTTCACTATGTAAATCACTCCTAATGTCTCTTCTTTCCTTCTGCCCCCCAAACAGAGGATTTTGTAATGTGAAAGAAAGGTAGTGCTAGGCACAAGCCTATTTTTCTGAGCTGAAATAATCCACCTCAAACAAGAACATCTGCAAAGCTAACCCTGTCGTTGAAATTCATCTCGGGTACTCTACGTATTTTGATTCTTCGCATTCTCAAAGAGAGTACTTGCTTTTATTTTCTTTTATTGCTGATAGCCCAGGCACTCAAGCTTATGTATGCAAATACCAGCTCTGATAGGGTGGAGAAGAAGCCTTATTCTTGCCTTCCTGGGACAGTGAACACTCATGACTGCATTTATTGCACTTTCTTCACAGTACAGGTGACTTTGTTTGGACACCATCATGAATTAGGTACTTGGAAAGAAGAAATGTGGAACAATATGAGCACTTTTCCCCAAAGCAGGCTCCCAGCTACTTTGGCTATGGGGTTTGTGATGCATGGTTTTTCATTTCTGCATTTGTAAACTGCTGCTGCCCTTAGCAGAGGAAGTTTTAATTTCCATCCACAGTCATTGTGCATTCCCAGTGCTTCTAACATGGTTTATTTTTTCCTTAGTCACTTACAAAAAAGTGAATCTTTGCAGGTTAAAAGAGATTCCAAGTCTGTTTACTCTTAGTCCAAGGAATCAGGATGAGTTATGGTGCATTATTCAGTTGCATTCTGCTTTGTTCTGAATTTTCCCTTCCTCAAGGATCTGCATTCCATTCAGTAGGTAGTTTATACTGTGCTGTACCTCTTTTCTACCCTCTCATTTCCTCTCACCCACATTCCAGAAATCAACATCCACCATATCCCTCAAGGAGCCCTATTCCCCATCTTTCTGAAAAGATTTGAATTTCAGTTTTTTCACTCGAAAGAGATCATCCCACTGGCTGTATCAAAGGTAATCCTGGGAGAAATCAACATAGTTTCTATCAGAGTAACTCGTAAAGGTTAAACAACAGATCTAAGAGGTTCCATGTCTCATTCTGAAGGACAATAGAAGATCTGTGCATGTCCATGGCATCATATGGATAGTGTATCACATTAACACGGGCCAATAAATCATTGGAAGACAATTTCTGTGCATCAGCACCTCTACAGACTCTTTAGATCGACTCCCCACACAATTTGCCATGGCTGACACCTGACTGGCAATTTTAAAATGACAATTTTAAAACAGGCAACCGCAGCATTAGGGGGAACCTCTGTCATCTCTGTTTTGCTGTGGAATTACCATTGGGAACAAGAAAGGACAAGCTGCTGCTCCCTGGCCCCACCCCTGAACCCTGTCTTTTCTCAGGAGTGGCTGGATCCCTCCAGGGAGGTGTCCTGGGGCACCAGGGGCGGAGTGAATGGTGCCACCAGCATGTCTAATCACTCCCTCCCAAGGGGAGGCACAGAGCAACATGGGCAGGGCTTTGTCTGGGCATGGCTCCAGCATCTGCAATCATGCACTTAAGCAAGAATCTTTTTCTGGAGGTCTTTACACAGGTTCATTGTTTCTGAATTCCAGCCAGCAAGTGGAAATTCGCACAGGAAGTGGGAGGAAAATAAGTGGAAAGACATCTAAAACAGAAAGGATAAAGGGCAGAATAAATTGAGTGACCACCAGCATATACAGAATGAAGAATGAGAAAGCAATCATCCACTCCTGGAACTTAACAGGATTTATTTTAAACTCCAACTGCCTGGTCATGAAAGGCACAAAGCAAAACAGCATTTTCCTAAGTATCAATTAGAGAGCAGGAGAAGGTGCAGGCCCAGCCAAGTGAAAAATTGTGTATAATTTTTAGGTGGGTAACACTGGTGTTTCTCTTTTGGAAAATCCATTCTACAAGGAACAAGAAAGAATCATCAGATTCTTCTGAGAGAGAGAGAGCTGAAGGCACAAGATAATGCTGGCAGACTTGTTTGCATTAAGAGACACTGTTCCTCAGCAATGTTTTATTCCAAATTTTATGTCGGGAGGAAAAGCATGTATTAATCAACTGAAACAACATCTAATACTTTTTTTTTTTCCCTAATACTGTTCCCTCACAAAATGAAAGTAACCCAACATTTAGAAAGACTAACTCTCCACACTGTAAAGACTTTCCAAATCCAGGAATATCCTTCCAGGCAAACATTTATCAAGAGGAAGACACACCATGAGATCTGAGAAAGTTGTAGCCTGCTTTACACTTTCAAGGGGAGTATAGTTGTGTTTTCACCTTGAGGCTTTAAAAATGCAAAAGGCTGTTTTTGCTCAAAAGGATATTGTCACGTACCAGGGGTCTTCTGGGTGTCCTTTTATTTTTTATTCTTTTGGCTAAGAACTGGAGTCATAAGCCTTTCTTGTGTGAAGTGTGTGGATAAGTCCCCTGTCACACACTATACTTAAAGAATTGAGTTTGCGTGGCAGAGATTAAACATGTAAGGAAGGAAAAGCTGCTAGTTTAAGAACTGAACCCTTCCTCTCCCTGGGTATCTAATTGATTGTGTGGAAGCTGCCCACACGCAGCACTGTACACTGCTGGAAGCTGCTGATCCTCCCTCCAAGCTGGCTTGGCTCAGCGGGAGCTCACACATCCTTCCAGTGTCCTGACAACTGGCTTAATGCTTATGGGATGAACTGTCTTCCCCGTGCACTTCCTCAATTCCAGTCGTAACGTGGAGTAAATCAGGTGTCAGCGTGCTTGTCTGGACATTTTTACAGACGGCAAAATGGTGATTTACAACAGAATGGGTAAATTGATGATTAGGCCGGCCAGAGTGCAGCACAAAGCCCGCTAGCTTAATTCCACAGCAAACAGCAGCAGGAGCTGCACCCTGGTCTGCAGTGTCTGCTCCGAACCAAAAGGAGAAGATTCAATAAACAAAGGTAGAAAACCAGGTGCTCTAAATAGTGCTGCCTTACAGAAATATAATGCTGTTTCACCATACAGGTATACAATATTTTCTACCTGTTAAACTGTTTTAAAGGCAGTAAGAATTATTGCAGGGCAGAAACGAGACAGACGCTCACATGTGAGTATCCTGAAATATACGTCTGTGTGATTCTTACCTAGAATCATCTGGGAACATTCAGCGATGATGTAGCAGTGAAGACAAAGCTCTGCCTTAAACTCCTGTTTGATGATTGACTAGCAAAAGAAATTCACAGAAATGTTATGGATAAATAGCATGCTAGATTTATATAATTTAAAATGCTGCTGGAATGTAAGAATAATGATCAGCCAATAGATGGTTTATAGAAAGGGAAATACATTTGAAGTGAGAAAAAGATGAAGATTAGAAGATTAGTATTAGTGTTGCTAGAATGAAGTGAATTCAATTTTATTTTTAATCTTTGTAATTCAATGAAAGCATCTTTTTATATAAAAAGAATACTATTTTGGAGGAACTGCAAGGGTGCTTCTTTTGATTCTTCATCACTAAAGAAGCCAAAGGAGAAGGCTATCTGCAATTTACTATTTCCGTGTCAGTAGAAGGAGAGGGTCAGGTTCCTAGACTTTTTTTCAGGACTATCTATATTTAACTATATGAAAAACTTCACAGTACTTGTTATGGAAATGAAAAATCAAAGTGAAATCACATTCCTCTCTTGAGAGAATAGATTAGAAAAGCAAAAATTACTGTTAGTGGTTGCCCTCATTTTAGGCTTGAAGCAGACTGTGATAGAAACTACATTGTGAAATAAATTATTCCTTTTTAATTACTTGCAATAGAAGTTATACCTTTATCTATAAAATCAAAGTAACTGATAGATAAGAGGAATGTTGACTTATTTAATGGCTAAACTGATTTACACCTTCAATTCATGAAACATGGAAGAGGACTTGATCATCTGTTACTACAGTGTAGGAGTCTGAGCAGCCCCGACGTGCTGACAGATTGCATTCAGCAATATGCTTCTTCTCCAGGGAAAACACTGGTTCTTATTTTGAAAGATTCAGGCACTGCTCAAATATGAGTATCTATAAAATGCTCATTAGGGACAATAAAAATCATTCTCAATGACTGCAGTGATATTAGGTGCCTTCAGAACCTTGATTAATTTTCATACTTGTTTTTGGGAATTCGCCTCGTGAAGAGATTCTGCAGTCAGGGCTAACTTGTCTTTTGGGTTTATGCTCTCATTTTGAGCAAAAGAGAGGATTTTTTATGCAGGGCTGTCTGCAACTTGCATTTGCTCAAGCTCCTATTCTGCACCAAAGCACTCAGGCCACAAAAGCAAAGCTGCCATCCTAGGTGGGCCAAGGGAGACATCTAACTCCATACCTAGGCTCTAACAGCATCCGGGAGCTGAGTTATAGAAAGGGATGAAAACTGGATGAATGCAGAGGGATAGTTTTTGCTGTGGTCCTCAGCTCCCAGCAAGTCCCTCTCTAAAACTGCAGAGCAATTAGGGAGCAGTCATTATTTGGTGCAGAAAGAGGCCGTGAAGAAATGGCATCTGTCAGGGTGTGCTTTCTCCCATCAGCTGAGTGTTTCTCATCAGCCAGGCACCTATGCATGTTATTGGGAAAAGGCATCTAACAGGCTGTAGAAAATGGGACAGGAAGAATCCATAAAAGTGTGTTGATATACGGGTAACCTATTAGCTTTTTGGACTATCACCTAAAATAAAAGGTAGTAGGAAGAAATGCTGCCTTATTGCTTAACGCTATGCTGCCTTACAGGGTAGGTTTTCAGCAGCACCACAACAACTCATTCTCCATTCATTTCTGCTCACAATCACATTCATTACTAGATCATTAATACCATACTATGGTTTTTATTTGAGCCAAATATTCAATCTATATGTCTACTGCATGAAATGAAAACACTTAATTTCATTGTAGTACTTAAAAACAAAAAAAGATTATTTTTTAAAGTAATATTTAAAGGAAAAAATAAGAGTACATAGAAAATTTTGAGAAACAAGGTGTCATTTTGCCCACTGCCTCTCATTCCTCTTCCCCCAATCCCTATCCTACTGGACTTATTTAGATCTACCATTAATAAATAAATGCAAGCCTTTTGAAAAAATAATATGGCAACAAATTTCATGAATCATCTCTGCAAGGCGTTGTTAAAATAAAATCCTTGTCAAACAGTCTCAAATAATAAAATAGGAACAGTGCTTATTTAATTAGATTAAAGTATCAGTTGAAAACTCTGTGTAATATTAAATGTATCAATTTATCTATAAGTAAAGAAGAATATTTATGTCTTGGCAGAACATATTTTTAATTTCTCTGGCACATAAATGAGTTATGAAAGCCAGAAAAGACAATATGGTCTGAAACTGGTAATGATTAAGGAACAGAGCTAATAAAGACTTTGTCTACTCAAAAAAAGATTTAGATAGGAGTAAATGGATGTCCTGGTTTCATCCAGGACAGGGTTAAATTTTGCAGTAGCCAGGAATGGGCATGGTCAGGACCTAGAGATTTTCTATAGGACCTCACATCATTGCTATGGGTGGGGGAAAGGAATTTTTTTCCAGGGAGAATGGGTTTCTTCCAGCTGAGGAAGTGTGGTGGACACAGCAGTCGGGTTGGTGTGGGGAGGGGTAGCATGGTACTGGTCCCGAGGTGGAGGAAGCAATGAAGACCACGTGGCTGTGGTCAAGCTGTGGGCTCCTCACAGGCTCCATCGGGAGCATTTTTTTTTTAATTTGCATGTGAATCACTCTCTCTTTTGTACACTTTTATTATTATTAATATTGTTGCTATTACTGGTCCTTCTCTTATCTCCTTGATGTTTCCAGTAAATTGTTCTTACCTCAACCTGGGATCTTTGCTTTTTCTACCTCCAGTTGGGTGAAGGAGGGGAAGTGGCAGCTGGTTTGAGCAGGAGTACTGAAATGGGGAATGCCATTCCTAAACAGGGCAATTTAAGCAATGGGCATCCACATTTTTAAGGAAGGGAACAAAGGAAGGGAACAAAGAAAGGAACTAGAGAGTATTCCATCAGAAAGGAAGTTTTGTCAAAGATGCAACTAGAGAACTACTGTATATCTAATATACGTCACATCCTCCAAGTATATGGAAGTTCTTATTAAGTAAATGAACAAATTAATAGTGGGCTTGTGCTGGTTTTGGCTGGGATAGAGTTGATTTCCTTCCCAGGGGCTGGTGTGGGGCTGTGTTTGCGATTTGTGCTGCACACAGGGTTGATAACACAGAGATGTTTCTGTTATTGCTGAGCAGGGCTCACACAGAGCCAAGGCCTTTGCTGCTTTTCGTGCTGCCGCACTGGGGAAGGGGCTGGGGGTGCCTGGGAGGGTGGGAGGAGACACAGCCTGGACAGGTGACCCTGACTGATCAAAGGGATATTCCAGACCATGTGACATGATTCTATATCAGTATATAGAGCAGGGGAAAGAAGGAAAAAAGGGGGACATTTGGAGTGATGGTTTTGTAGGCCCAAGTCACCGTTGCCTGTGATGGGGCCCTGCTCTCCTGGAGATGGCTGAACTCCTGCCCAACCATGAGAAGCAGGGAATTATTGCCTTGCTTTGCTTTGCCTGTGTGCATGGCTTTTTCTTTCCCTGTTAAATTGTCAACTGATCTCAACGGATATGTTTTCTTGCCTTTACCCTTCTCATTGTCCCTCCAGGATCCTGCAGGTGAGGGATTGAGTGAGCGACTGCCTGTGCCTTGGTTGTTGTATGGAGTTAAACCATGACATGGTCACAATTGGAATTTGAGCAACATCTTTAGGCAATTTTTAATGAAATGTGAAAATAACACTTTAACAGCCATTTTTAGACACGTAGAGATATCTCCTGGAAATATTTCACAAGGGAGAATCAGGGCATAAATTTAATCACATCTATTATCACATACTTGGTATTTTCTTTACTTCTTGTCCTGCTTAAAGAGCAGAATTCAGCTATATGATAATACTTTGATCTCAGGAAATTGAGTGGCTACAGTGGAACAAATTGGCTGTAGTCTTTCTATTAGAGGTCTCTCAGATTTTTTGTTTTGCAAATACATATATGCAAATATTTATATGGAGGTATAAAATGCATGACATATGTCTATTTTTTATATTTTTTTAAAAAATCATGATCTAAGTCTTGAATGCTTCTTTTGCAACAGGATTAGATTTTAAATTGGACAGTATACCCAAGGACATGAGATAGGGAAGATAAATGTCAGAAAGACCCTTCCGAAAGTTTATATATAGCATGACTTAGAGGATGTGAGGTGGTTTTAATTCCTTTCCTGAGGTTAAAAGTGATGTTGGATTTAGCTTGACTCATGGGTGAACAAAGTGTGTAATAAGCCTTCTTGCCATTAGTAATGACCGACAGTTGACTGAACACATCCAACCCAGTCAGCCCCTTGACCAAGTTATGATCGTGAGTTATGGAAGTAAGAAAGTTTGTCACTACAAGACCAATAAAAAAACCTGCCTATTTCACATGTTCCCCTTTGGAGGCTATGGTTTTCTCATTTTTCCAGCCTGTTATTCTGAAAAGACCATGTTTGGCAAGTTCTTAGATATTTTTTCAGATTCCTATTAGTGAGTGCCAAAGATTTCTGAAGTTCAGCAGTTCCTGCTGCCTATGGTATAATGACCTTTCTAATACCAGGCAAGCAGTGCCAGATGTCTAATGTTTTTTGGCCAAAAAGGGAAAAAAAATTCTTTCCAAATGTCAGATGCAGAGACCTTATTCAGACAAAATAGTTATTTCTAAACTTCATGCAAGTTGGGATCATAAGGAACCATTAGTTCTCTCTTAGCCTTCTCTTCTGCAAGGCTCATACCCTGTCCATGCTTTTCACAGGCTTTAATAAGAAGGATTTTATATCCTAAGGATCACAGTAAGAAATAATGTTTGCCAAGAAGTTCATTCAGTAGTGATGTGGCAATAATTGACTTCAGATGTTCAGAGCTATGTTGGTAATGATATCAGGTGATCTTTTAAATCTAGAACTATGCATTTCCTGTTTAATCCTTGAGAATTATTAGTTACATATGGGTCTAACCTTTTCTGCGAACAACTTTGTAAACACTAAAGCAAAAACCTCAAAAAAATCCCAGTGTACGATACCATTTACTGCTCAGATCCATAATCCCATCAAAGATACTCTCTACCCTCTCTGAAGCCCAGCTGATGGACAGTGCTTGCACTTGTAATCAAATAAAGATCAGATTGACTAGTCTGTGACTCCTAGCTATTCTTTCAATTCTTTCAGAATATTCAAGGATTGGCAACTCTCTAAACTTCTGGAATGTTCCCACTTTTATGAGGACTATTAGGTATTAACATTAGGGAATCAAACAGATTTTTTGCCATTTTCTTAGTGGCAATTCATGGACATTCAACTGTTACTTTCTCTGGACCAGTTGATTCAGAAATACTTTTTGTAATGATAATGACCCTTTATCCAGTCTTATAGCAGCTGACAATGTATATTACACTGAATACATGCCATCAATGCACCTTCACTTACCATTCTCATGCATATGATTTTTCCAGCTTTAGCTCTTTCTGCAGAGTTTGAATGCTCATGGTCAAGAGCACTTAGCAGGCAGCTTGCCTTCCAAGAGAAACACTGGGGTTTATCTCCAGCACAGCTCTTGTGTTCACAAGGTACCTGGGCTGCCTTCAAGGTTTTCTTTCACCTTACATGCTAAATTGGAAATTTTAAAGTGAACAGAAAACCTTCCTTGCACTTTTTTTGAAGTGCTGCTGGACGAGATGGCTGGGTGAAATAGCTGTCAGAGGACAGCTAGGAAAATACTTTAGGTCTGACAGATAAATAGATGCACAAGCATAAACAAAAATTTAACAACAGCAAACCACTGACAGGAATCCATAACATGCTCATTTAAGTTTTACTGTAACTTATTTAGGGAACCAGAGTAATGAGAGCCACAGTATATTGTATTGCTTCGCAATAACAGCCTACTTTGGGATCATTTTATGCTCTTGTAAAAGTAAATGTCTGTAAATGACAATGTAGGGTGACAGACAGCAGAAGTCAGCGTTAACATGATAACTGACTCTGCACATCTTGTTGCTTATAAATTGATGGCGTTAAATTAATCTCAGTTCATAATGGGGGACAAAAATGTAAGTAGGCATAATAAAATTTCTAAATGGAAAATTCAGACTTGATAACATCCTAATGTATACAAAGCTATTTATCTGTTTGGTGCGAGTCTGCATATTTCTGGTTATTCCTGTGTAGCAAAGACGAAGGTTTGCTTTTGCCAAATACATACTAAACTTTATTAAAACCACTTCGAATCAATTTACTCTGTATGAGTACTAATATTTCATATTTCCCGGAAGGACCAAAGGCATATATGCCAAGAAACCAACAGTATTTTATGCTGTTGTCATCCAAATTTAAAAAACATGGCAGTTGTACTGCAGTTACGTCCAGAAATCCACACTGACTTACACATACATAAGTAAAGCTGCTCCAGTCATGTCAGATATAGTTCGGCTTTAAGTGAAAGAGTAGATCAGTCTCATTTTTAGGGATGTAATATTACTTTCTCTGGTTTGTTTACAGACATCCATTTTAATTTGTCTCTCTGAGTTATGCCAAGCATAATCTTTTTCACCATCTGTATGTAGTATTTCATATATACTTATGGTATTTCTGTCACTATAAATAGCAGTTGTGATTGTACTTACTAACCCACAGTATAATTGGCTTTGACTAGGGTTGATTTCATAATTAGTCTCAGTGTTTATGTTAGAAATATTATGTCAATATTAAGTAAAGTTTCTCATACATATTTGGTTGCTGAAACATTCAGCTTCTTCATGGGTAGGTGGCTTTAATACATCTCAAATATTGCTTATACGGTGAAACTCAAAATAACCATTATCCCAAGAAAAATAGATTTGTCCCTAGATGTAGAGTGGATGGGATCAGCAATTACCTGTCTCACACCCTTTCTATTTCATATTGAGCAACAAGGGGAAAAAAAATCAATAGATCCCTACAGTTTTTGCACACTTGAAAAAATGCAGTGGCAGACAGGAGGCAGAAAAAGGAGCCTCCCTGTGTGTACAAATTATGTTCAGCACTATTTAGGCTGAAATTTTGCAAAGAATGATGTGCTTTTCTGTATTTTTTCCCTTCAGGATTTATTAAGGGAGCAACCCTAGTGCTGTGTGAACATTACAAAGATACAGCTGCCTCTGCTGTCCTTTGCAGCCCCAAAAGCTGGAAGATTTAGGAAAATCTCCCAGAGTAACTTCGGCTACTCTCAATACTTTATTTAAGCTGTTGCATTATTCAGAAAGAGAGTCTGGATTTTCCATGCTGGTAAAGATCCAATAAGCATCTTTTACTTTTTAAGAAGTCATCTTTACCATCAGAACCACTTGGTCATCTGTATATGTAATTGTTTCTCATTGCAATCCTTCTGGTGTCTTTTAGAAGGTTTGGCGGGATGAAAAAATGCTCCTTTAATTTTTTTGGGGCACCAAACACAGTCCTTGCCTATTTTTCAGAGCTGAATTTCAAATTTGAGCTTTTCAGCAGAACAAAGTCAAAAAAAGGGAGATCTCTTAGTGCAGACCATGCTTCAGATTCAGGTTTAGGGTTGAATGAACAAATAATATGCTTGTTCTGGTTATTTTGCATGTAGAAAGGTGACTGGACATGTAAAATAACCACAACTGGCAAATTAATTATTGATTACAGTGCAGCCTTCAACTAAATGCAAAATTAAAGATTTATTCTGATCAATAAATGATGTGACAGTTGTGGCTATTCCCTGCGTCAAGTTGGATTTCCATAGATCTGTGTCCCAGTTAGGTAGCTGGGGTTCAGAGCTGTGGGAGATGTGCTGGTACCTAAGACAGGAGGACAGCTTGCCTGGCTTGCTGTCCCTCCTTGCCCTCGCAAGGGATTCACCCTGGATCCTTTCCGGAGCAGTTTCCCACCACTGGGCTCAGAGGGAACCCAGGGCAGCTCAGAGGAACAGATGGGCTGGGGGTGCCCAAAGTGCACCCCTGGAAGGTGAGAGCATCCTTCCTGCAGCACAGGCAGGGGTTTCCAAGGTGTCTCCTCATCACCTCCTGCCTTCGGGGAAGATAAATCTCTTTAGAGAGTGTAAGTGGTGCACAGGGTAAAGAGCTGGGATTGTCATTTCTGCCCTCACCTTCCCCATCTAATTCACTCGCTCTGGAGAAAATGTATCATTTTTGCTTTGTGTTTCTTATGGCTCTCCTTGAGTGGTGCACTTGCTGTACCCTTCCATTTGATCAGGGCAGAGTTAAGAGGCAATACTCTTAGCCAGAGACAGTTGAAGGAGAAGAGAGGTAGGGAAATTACAATTGTTTTCCTCAAGGAATCAAAGTGTGGGACCTTGATTCAGTGCCACAGTCAAACACACTGCCCATGAATTTACAGTTGACTATTGTGTTCACACTGTCTACTTGAGGTATGGAATACAAGGGCAGAAAAAAGTGGGCTTTGGATCAGGTTTTAGTTGCAACCCATTAAAACTAATTGTTGAAAAGTGTAATTTTTTAGTACAGTGTGTGGCATACCTGCATGGCCTCAATGGGGATAAAGAATTAAAGTTTTCTGATGAATAGTCAACTGCTTTTGAATTCTATTATGAAGATGATTTATAGGGTTCTAAGTGTTTTGCACCTGCCTCCAGGAATGAAATACATATGATTTATGTATCTGGAAGGGGGGAAAAAAAAGAAAGAGAAGGCAACTGTCTGATCCTTCCCTACCATGACAGCATATCATTCTGAGAGGAGAAGTAACTGTTTGAGGTTAATTTAGATCACATCAATCTGTATTACTTGACCTTTTCAGAATAAACAGAACCAAAAAGTGACTACACAAAAAAGTCAATTTTAAAGCCAATTACACTAATAGTATTTGATGTGTAAATGGGTGTTTATTATTAAAAAAAAATAAATTTGCTGCAATAAAGCTGAGGGGCATTTAAAGACAGGAGATGTTTAATTGTAGCATATCCAGTAATGAAATCACAGTCAGCCTAGTAGCTGATTAAGGTTAATTTGAATCACATCAATGTGGATTAACTTGGCCTTTGCAGAATGAACAACACCTTTGTGCCAACATGATCAATTAGTCCCCTTAACTTCATACGTCTGCTTGGAAAGGTTAGATTTATTACTTATCAAGATAACCACTTGGAGATTAAAATCTCAGGCTTGTGCGCATCTTTTCCCCCATCGTACCTCAAGGAATGAAAAAACAAGAAAATATGAAACTTTTTAAAATCTTGGTGCTTTATGTAATAAGCTTGAAAAGTCATGTTTATCCTAACATTAGGTAAAAGGCTGGAGACTGGACACAGAATTGTCTAGAAAGTACTGACTTTGCTCACACTCCTGTACCACTGTTGCAGCTACCTATGCCAAAAGCATTGCTGCTGCCAGTTCTTTTTGAAACATTCATCCAGTGTCAGATCTGTGGTTTGCCTTTACCCTTCTCCATCCTCCCCCCATCCAGTGCAGGGGGGTAAAAAGAGGGGATCTTGTGTTCATGTATGAATGCTGGTGAAGAACTCAGAGTGATCCCAGTGGCAGCCCCAGTGGTGGGCCATCAGCTACGGCCATTGCTCTGGTGATGTTTCCCACAAGGAAGCTGGAAGGCCAGATTGTTTTACATCTCCCCCTGCCAATTCCCCATCCACAGAACAGGCTGTTGTGTCTTACTGTGTTTAATGAAATTATTGGAGAAAGAGTGCTGAATATTGTATGAGGCATGGTTCCATCTCAGATAGTGGAACTAAGGCGTTTTTTTATCAATGTTCTCTGTATTTTGTCCTGCTAATAATAAATGTTCCGAGAATCCTGAGATCTCAGGACACAGACTTGCTGACAGACACTAATTGCCCCATATATAGTAATTAAAGACTGTATACATTTGACTGACTCCAAGGAGAGTCAGTTGTTACAAGGAAGACAGGTTCAGCAAATATACCTGAGACCTGACAGAATACAGTGGGTTGAAAGTCTTACAAAAAATATTGTGTTTCTATTTGTGAAAGACAGGTTAGCATTGGTGCAGAGCTGTCTAAACAGAGCTGCACCTCTTTTTAAGCCATATACTGCCTGTACACACCGTAACACTGCCACTGTTCAGCTTCCAGACCCGAAAGGACAAAGCTGGGAGACCTGAGCAGCCCTGCAGGGAGCAGAGAAACTGCCACAGCCTCTAATGCAGGTCAGTGAAGTTCAGTTTTTCATAGAAAAAATAAGTTTGTTATGACAAAAGGAGAAAATAAAATTTTGTAAAAGTTTTCGGAAATATTACCGTTGATGAGCAGACCTTCTGAGAGAAGGTAATGGGAAGCTGAGGCCTGGGGTACAAATATGGAAAATCACATACTCCCGCTTAGGGCTTGGAGAAACAGGTATGCAGAAGTGATAGCTGCAGCTAAATTAGGCTAATTTATTTGTATGTCAGGTCACTTAGAGGAACATTCCTTTGAAAGGAAGACCTGTGAAGTGGTACTCTGGTCACCTGTGTTCCTTGCACAGTACAAAGTGTTTGATGGTAAATAAGGCAGGAGACAGCACTTCCCTTCCTACCCATGGTCATGTAAACCACAGGTCTCGTGCATTCTCCCACCCATTCCCAATCACAGAATAATCCTCTTGTAATTAAAACAATCACTTACATGGAAATAGGACATGACTGATTTTATTCATTTTGATTTGCTGTGAATGGGCTTTCATCTATTTTAAAATTCTGTTATTGCAGTTGTATCTAGAGGGCTAATACGAAGCTGCCTGGATAGACGTGTGCATTTAGTTCAAGAAAACTGTTCATTACTCTGTGGATGTTTGCTCTTTACCCTGTTTCCCTTCCCAGCAGTCTGTTCTGCTTCCCTCAGCTGGAAATTGGGCAGAGTGGGTGCCACTTGTGCCTCCTGTCCAGCTGCAAGTGCTTTGCAGACTACACCAGTTGCTTGTGGAACAGGGTGTGGGAACTGCCAGCAGAGAAGCAGCAGCAGTGGCAGCATTTCCCAGGCATGGACACTCAGCACAGCCTTTACAGAATATTTTAGAATAGTCATCTGGACAGCACTGTCAGTCCACGCTGTATCTGGAGCAATCAGAAGTGGACAGCTGACATGTTAACTCGGGGGCATTTACAGGAAAGGAAATCTACTGCTCTGCATCAAAGAGCAGCATGCTTCTACAGAATGGATATAATGGAAGTCACTCATAAAATTACACAGAGCTGCCTTAAACCTTGTGTTATCCATGACTTCAAACAGATTCAGGATATTAAGGGTGGTATTTGAGCCAATTTTTTTTCTTGTTTTAATTTTTATGAATGATGTTAAAATACATTGTGTGGTCTTACCTGGAATCTCAGTGTGACGCCTTAGATGATGCACAAACCTCAGTGTAAAGAGGGGCCTGCAAGTCAAGTCTGCTTTATAAAGAAGCCTTTGCTTTGTAAATTCTGTTTTTGGCCACGTTACTGTCTCAGGTATTGCAGTGATTTCTTGGAAGAAGAAACAAGTTAATTCAACACCTTGTATAATTTGTTGATTATGTCTGACTTAATTCTTAAGGCAAAAATTGTTTGAATAAACTATTATTTCTTCTTTTCTGTGTAACTCAGTTTGCTGTTATTATCATCTGTTCTCTAGCAGTCCAAAAAAGGCGTGTGTTGTGTATAAGACATTTCAGATTGCTCTTTGGGCACAAGCATCTGGAGTCATCAAATGACTTAAACCTTACTGCTGTCAAGTGGAAACCTGTGAAGTCGGACAAGTATTATTCACTCATGCTTGACAGTACTCGAAATATGAACCTCACTAAACAAATGGCTCTTTTTAAGACCACCAGAAAGACAAGGTGAAAGAACAAAGGCTGGCCAGTGAGAAGAAAAGAAAAGACACTCTGGAGTGTGTTGTGGGTTGAAAATAACTCACGAAAGATCGTTTAAAGGTTCATGATTGAGAATAAGGATTTGTGAGAGAAGTATTTTGAGGCAAACATCAGACTTAGCTTAAAACTATAAACTATTTTTATTACCATAATTAGAAAAAAAATTTGAGTAACAAAATAAGTATAAAACACTTTCCTTTTTCCCCTTCCCATCCACAGTTCTCACCTCTTTACAAAACATGCAGGGATGCATGCATGGAGGAGATTCTCTTTGTTACACTATGGAGTACCTTCTCCTGCAGGGGATAGAACCTTCTTTATCGTGTTTTATCAGTGCACGAGGTAGCATCCCACCCGACTTGCTACCACGTAAAAACCCTCCCATGAAAGCATGCAGATGTCCCAAAAACTGACTCCGTGTGAGCCAGGAGTTCATGAGGTATAATTTTAAGGATGAGTTGCTCTAATGTTGGAAGCAAGGGCTCTCTTTTTCCCTCTCTTCTTCTGTCCCCAGCACCAAGGATCTTTGTTCTTTGTTTAAGTCTTTTGTTTGCCCAGTACATCTCTCTCTCTATCCCCCCATGCATCTCATGAATTACAGGAAAACACTTTACTGTAGTTTTATCACAGCCCGCAGGAGAAAAATCCAGTTCTAATGTCCAAGTCTCCCCTCCTCTCCTTTATTGAACATGGTGTCAAACATGTGGTCCCTCTCTCATGATCAATTCTTCCTCTCCAACCCAAAGGGAGAAAATAAAAGGAGAAAAAACTTGTTGCCTCATCACCGAACTTAATGTGTTTTTACCAGTCTAGGAGAAACTTCCACAAAATCTTTGCAGCATCGAGAAGCCAATTCAGTTCAGACTTTATGTTGGGGAATTGCTCCATGCTTCTGCCACCATCCACGTGGCTCCCTCGCTGCTGCCATGCGGCCGTGTCCACTGCCGCGGGTGCCATCATGCTGGGCGCCGGGAGAGAGTTCTGCTGTTGCCAGCTCCTCTCCCTCCATTCTCCTGGATGTGTCATTGCAAAAAAAGTGAAACTTGAGCCACCTGTTGGGTTTGGGGTATGTCAATTTTCAGAGCTCTACAGGACCGGCTCTTTTTGCAAAGACTCACTCCCAGGGCTCTTTTTCCCCACCGGAGACAAAGGGAAAGACACCTCATGCACACCAGCACAGAGTGAACTTGCAGAAACAAAGCAAAAAACCCTGCTCTGGAAGGAAGTTGCTTGTAAATTGTCTTCACACAGGTGATCAAAACATCTTTGTCTGATTTTCTGAGTTTAGTACTTTTGTAGATTTGTTCTTATATAATGAATGCCATATGTAGTCCAACATGATTACATATATTCATACATAGAGGTTTAAAATGTCATTCATATTTGAAGGATATATTCCTTACATCAGTTTTATGATATTTAGCAACAATTTTGCATATTTAGTGATGGCTTTCAAAATAGTCTTTGACCTCTCTTCCTGTCCTTTCTATGATTTTTTTCTTCTGCAAGCAATCTAAGTTGGCTTTCATCAGGGACCCAAAGCTGGTCCTGAAATACTGACAAAAGGGAGATTAGTATGAAACAACTCTGAGATCTCTGATCCTTTCTTTATGTATTATACTGGTTAGGCTGCACTATTAAATGAAACAAGCAATGGCTGATAAATAAAATACCCTGAAGTCTGTTTCATTCTCTTGTATATCAGATTGCTACTTAGCAAAAGGAAAGCTGAACAAAACAAACCAACTCCTACCAAAAAAAATCAACAATGAAAACCTACAATTTGCTCACAACTGACTCAGTTTTTACAGTTTTAGACTTAAAATTGGAGTTTTTTTCTACAACTTTGATTTTCTTTCTGAGTGAAAATTTTTACCATTTGTAAAAAGACAAAGGAAATAGTCAAAAGACTAAAGAGTGAGGACACTGCGGCTGAACTCTAGCAGTCATTGCCAATAATAAAAGTTAGACCAGGCTATTTCAATCTGGTATCAAAGTTTAGACAGAGACAAGAAGCAGAATGATGTGTTTCCATGGCAACCTCCATCTCCTGTTCCATCCCATATGCGCTCTGCTATACTCAGTTGAGTCTGAGAGTTTGAGCTCCGTCCTTCAGATGGGTGTGCCCAAAGTAAGGTGATTTGTCCACAGATGGGGAGAACACAAGAGAGGTGTACAATCACAAGATGAAGGATTGTGGTGCCTTGCTGGGGCTGCATGCATGCTCTGGTACCCAACATTCATCTGCAATATGGTGCTAGGATCCTTGTACCATGGCATGGGAACTCTCCAGCCACTGCTGCTTTCTTGCCCCTCCTTTTGCCACGTTGACTCCAAAGCAGGAGTTTTGGGCTATACATCATCACTTCCTTGAGCTTTTGCCATCTTTTTCCAGGCTGCCTTTGAATTTATTTTCTGGGTAAAAGCATATTTTTTTTGGTTCAGAAATCTTCACAGTGTGTAATCCAGTGATTCCTTAATATGTAGTCAAGGCTGAAGGGCCCCAGTGCTTCCATGGGGCAATGCCATACTCCCCTGTTGTCCTGGGTTTTGCAGTTTCTCAGTGTTTCTCTTTGCTGTGATACTTTCTCACACATTCTGCTGTAAACATGGCCATGGTTTCTTGACAACTATCTATGTTTTGTTAACTGTCTCTGTTGTTTATCATTCCATTCTCCTGGGTGGAGAAATATGATAGATAGATGCTTTGACCAATGGAATGGAGAGGTAGTGATTTCTACCTCCAATCCAGGGTGATTTGTAAAAACATATAAATAAAGGTCAGAGGGTTCTGCCCTCTCTCTCTTTTTGCCCTCTCCTTTGCTCTCTCTGTGTGGTCTCTCATTTTGGCTCTCCTTTTTGGCTCCTCGGCCTAGTCGGCCTCATCCGTGCTACACTCCCCCTCTTCTGTGTAGGAAAGCCATCTTCAGGAACTTTCACTTACAGCCTTTCTCTTCCACCATTCTTTCTGATTAAAATAAAATATTTCCAACCTTGAAGTTACCACGGTCGAGGCAGTGAACATACATATCGTAACATACTTCATATGTGTATATGTATGTTTGTCTGTTGCTGAGGGAGTATAGGCAGATATTTTACTATTGATATGCAATAATGCCTTAGGCTGTAGGTAGATTTTGCACTTTTGATTTTAGTAAAGTTAACAGCAGAGACAACCACCCCACGAAATCTTTGTTCATTTGAGTTTATAATCCTCGGTTAGCTTTTTCCCCTTAGATTTTTCTGCCTGACTGATGGAGTAATACCTAACAGCCACCATTATCACACAATTTGGGCAACATCACTTATGATCCTTGGCAGTGGTGCCTTTCAGTCACCCTGCACTCCCTGCGACCCACATATGTCTCCTTCCTCTTCACTGTTTGAATCACAGTATGCTGTGCTGATGAACTCAAGGAAGAGGGAAACATATCTGCATTTGCTTTTAAGTCTCACAGTTGTCTGAATGCAGAAGAAGCTTGTGGCAATTTGTGCCCTGCTGAAATACAGTTATCTTAACTGATATATAGGGATTACCATAATATTTCCTATTAAGTCGATGTGATTTTCCTCCCATTTCCTTAGATAAAAAATGGTAATGCATTATCGCCAGTGACATTGCAGGCACAGACTTTAGCTATGAAAATAAAAATCTAGCCATATACATAAATAATGTTAAGATTGTTACTGTTATATGGTGCTGATAGAAGTATTCAGTCTTTGTGATCCAAGGTTATGCTGAACATACTGAACCTTCCAGAAATCTACTTTAAAGATGCTTGTTGTTGAAAATACCCTAACTAGCTCTTCCAATTTCAAAAGTTAGCAGGCATTATCATTAATAGTTCCAAGAGAGCCAACAATGCAATGAATCAAAACACAGACAGCAAATACTATACAGTGTCCCTCTAGCTTTTTAATTCATGCAGAGTGACAAATATACTACATTAAGTTGGTGCTTAATCATTGTTCATTTTCCTGTATTCCTCACCACAAAACAAAATTCATTACATGATAAATTTGTTACCACTCTTCTGGCTGGTTGCTGGAAAATTCTTTCTACAGTGCAAAAACAATAGCAGGGACATTATTTTATTTAATTACAGTGTTTTGCAACAGAAAAAGCTGTGATTTGTTTTCTTCTCAAATTATCACCTACCTATAGTTTGTCCCAGCAGATATGCTACAGTTTCACTTCTGCTCTCCTCTTCCATTCCCTTGATTTGTGCGAGTAAAACCATCTCATCCCATCTCTTTGGCTGAACTACATTTTGCTGCTTTGTTTATTGGAGAATGAAAATAATCGCAAACTGATTTGAATCTGATTTTTTGTCAATTAGGTAAATGTCTGCATGTTAAACCTGTTTCATTTCTCCTAAAGAAATGCCAAAATTCAGAAAGGAAGAGAAAGTATTTTTTCTGACTGAAATAATGTTTTTTCATACACCTGTGCATTCAGAGTTTGAGTCAATAACAGAAAAGACATTAGGACAAGGAAAGAGGTTTTTGCATGTTATCACGATGATTTTCCAAAATAAATGGAATAGTACAGTGATTGTTACCTCCTGGTACTATTAGGAGTAAATTATACAAAGAGACAGAGCTGACAGTATATGAATGGTATAGGAAAATATCCTACACTCTTCTGTATATTTTCCTTGTAGATTGTACAGCTTTTTGAAGCAGTAAACTGTTCCTCCAAAGAATATTTCCTTGCAGATTTATGTCCCTTTCAAAGCAATCTGGCTGCATCAAAGCCTTGCTGTGCTCTGGTGGGGCATTTGTCCATTCAAGCCTTCCTAGAATGCTACCTGGGCACAGAGATGCTTGGTGATAAAATAGAAAACTTCTTCTTCAGTGAAAGTATTAATTTTAGGCTAAAATGCTACTTGATCATAGTCAGCAAGGAAATAATGTGTTTGTGTGATGCTCAGAGCTGGGATCTTAGAGGCCTTACTGAAGCTGGGTGAATAGGTTGAAATTGAACTGCAGCCAATGGAAATGGAAGAGTATCTCTGTGATGATAGACTTTCCCCTCGTATGTGTGTATGCTGGGGAGCTTTTATTGCATTCCATTTCACAGTATTACCTGCTGCATTGTGTCAAAATGATGTTACACGTCGAATGAAGATAGTGAGTGCCAAGAACAGAAAGAAAGGGAAGAAAATCCTATTTTCCAAATGCAATTTCTGCTTCTTCAGAGCAAATTGGAGCATGAGGACTCAGTCTGATAAGAAATAACATATTTAAAGTACAGAAGTGGACATCAAGTAACTAGAGAATTGTATGACCCCACTTTAGTGTCAGAGTAGAAGTACAATAGATGGATTCAGGAATCCCCCAGCCAAACATTTCTACTCCACTTATTTGCCAAAGTGGTAGGAATTTATCATTGTCCTACTGCTTACCCCTGTCCCTGCATATAGAAAGTGGTTAAAGATGTCTGTGAAAAGGAACCTTTCATTTGAGAAAGGTGTGGCCCAGTACTACCTGAGAATACTTAAATAACTGTTGAAGCTTAAATACTTCATTCCAAATTAGCAAATTTTTAAAAATACTATAAAAACCTGGTTTGTGATCAAATAGACTACTTGTGTCTTGTTGCATAACCTATGTAATTTCATTATTTTATCTCAGAAATTATGCTTATTTTATACCTTTATCAGGAGCCTAACCACTTTGAATTTTCAAATGTTGATGACAATCCTTTCCAGAGAAAAGCAGAGAGTTCAGATGAAATTACACAAAAACACCCTTTTACTCCTGATTTTATTTTCTTATGTCCATTTGCTTGTTTGTTCATTTGTCTTTTGTGTTCATTTGTAAAAGAGTAGTGATGTAATCACTTTTAAAAGGCACACCATACAGCTTCATGACCCTGTTTTAAAAATGCTGCTTCAAAGTATTTGAGTTTCATTACTGCTTTCTTCCTTTTCGGTAAAGAACTAAGCTAAGGGGGCAGTTCCAATCAAACTAGAAGGCCTTCAGACTTGTGTAGAAAGAAATTAGAGTTAAAGAAAAAACTAAAAGAACCACTCAAGAGCTCTCTCATTGCCTCCCTCAGCTCCTTCCCAACTTCTTTTCCAAATGAGATGTAACAAAAGAGCAAATACTTACTAATAAAATGTTTATGGAAGCATGTTGTTCATGTTTTTTTTTTTTTAATTTTATTGACCCTCCTTGACCCCTCCAATAAATAAACCAGTTGACCCTTCTGATACATAAGCCAGAGGCAGATTAAGAAATAAAATAAACTTTTTCCTATGATAGTTTTATGGAAACCAAAATATTTATGATGGATGTGAGCAACACTTATGTGATGAAAATTTTCCTGTCTTTTTTTATTGCATATTAACCTACACATATATTTAATCAAACCACAAGTAATATCTAGTGAATTAATTAGCGCAATACTCCTAATTTAAAAGAGCTGGATATAACCTTAAAAAAAGAGCTTTGACTGAAAATAAATCAAGTGTTGTCACCTGTATATACTTAATGAATGTGTAAGAATACTCTTTTTATATTGGATACATAAGAATGTTTTGTCAGGTTTGTCCAAGCCAGGTGTAGTTGCATTGAAGAAAATAAATCTTGCTTAATTAAACAAATCCTTGAATATGTGGCAATAACAAATTGTACAAACTAGAGATAAAACATAAATAGAGGAGATTACTAATGAAGAGGAGATTTAATGAACTTGGTTTTCTTCCTGATTGCTGAGGAATCTTTTTTTTTTGATGTGTGACAGAGGGATTCAAGTGAGCTGAAGACAGATTGCCCACCTGGATGATCCCCATTTCTGCAGGTGAGCCAAATTAAGGAACTCTGGGCTGGGCATTTGAGGTGAGATTTCAGCAGAGAGTGATGTAAGTCTGTAATACTGTGAAAGTTTCTGAAAAAAGATTACCTGGATGACTTTGAGAGCTGAAGGAAGTTGTCATTGGTGCTTTGGTTCTTACAAAACTGCTGCTGATGGGATATGAGGTATGAAGGCATAAAAGTGGGTAGTGGAACTCACGTCTATCTAGCTCATTTTATGGGAAATTAGCACTGGATGTTCTTGTTTGGTTTTTGTTTTTTTTTTTTTTTAATGAAACCTCAATTTTTTTGTAAATAACTGCTTTGACTAATGTACTAATACACATGAATTTATTAAAAACATATCTTATTAGAAAAACAAATAAACCCACGGATACCCACAGTCAATTTAGTTATCCTAAAACACTTTAAGCTACCACTTAGATTTCTGTTTCCCCACACCTGCTTGCAGGAGATGGAGGCTTTCAGTAGAGGTTCAATGACAATGGTAGGGAGCACCTGGCAATTCCAGAGGGGTTTTCTGCCAGAGGAAAGAGGCAGAAAGAATATTGCTGAAGAAGAAGGAGGCAATGAGATAAAGGATTTTATGGTGTGGGATGTTTTTATTGTTTTTAGCAGGCTCTCTCTGAAGTGAAGTACAGGGAAAATGAAAAAGTAAATGGAACTGATCTATGATGGAGGCCTCGAGGCATTTTGCTCTGATGAGGAGCTAAAATCCCAAGGTGATGAAATTGTTAGAGGGAGAGTGATGTGAAGGGTCGGTGGCCTTAGTGAGAAAGCAGCCTTTAGTGCTGGGTGTGGGGGTGTGACTGAGTGGGAGACTTCAGGTAAATTTGGTAGATGCATGTTTTAACTCAGCTTGGAAATACTATTTCATTTGAATTACGTCAAATACTTTGTCATCGTGGCTCCTAAGAGCAGCAAAGGAAATCCTTAGTGTGGGGCTGGCTGGTGCAGCTCCCTGGACTCGATCAAATGTGACTTCTAGTGCAAGAAGCCACAATGAGGAACTTTTCTAATTTCACTGTAGGTATTTTCAGTAAATTTCAGTGCTGATCTATTTAGGATTTTCATTCAGTGATATAATTGCTGCGAGCTTTTACAAATGGAGCTGAGGTGATGTACTGCAATGATAATCTAAATTAATTAGATGGGATTTCTTAGATGAGCTTATTGGAAAATCTCTTTAAATGCTGCCAAATGTTAAGCTTGATGTGTAGGAATACAGAAAGTAGCTTGTGTTTATGGGGGAGAGCTGCCTGGTCTGAAATAAAGTTTTTTTGGAGAAGAACTTGATGGAAATGCCAGAAAAATTATAGAAATTTTGAACATTGATGTGATGCTTTGACTAAAGCAGTGTTTATACTTGATTACTGAAAATCAGGGAAATGAAGCAGGAGTTAAAATCATGGAATTTGTAGTGAAATCACAGTCAGTTGTTATGCTGATTTAATGCTAAAGATAAACTGGAAGAACTCAAACTGGAATTGCAAGGATACTTTGTGAACTAGAATACAAATGTAACAGCAACAACAATGACTAGTTTTTCAAGTGGAACTAATGTTTAATTCAGTAATAGTTTGATACTACTTATTTTGCATCATGCAACAGGGTTTTGAATTTTTTTGTTCTGGTTTGGTTTTTTTGTATCCCCTAAAACTGTGTGTACTTTGGGTGGAATTTTTTTTTAGCATTTATACTGTATGCAAATATATACTCTTAGTTTACAAATACACTGCGTGATGTGCATCTGTTCCTACAGTATATGAGATTAGAATCTGGTGGCATTCAAGTATGGAGTAGCACTGAAGAGAACAGCAGATTATATGGAAGATAGTTCAGTGTCTTTAGAACTTTTTTGTAATTATTAAGCTCATTTTGAAGAAGAAGGCTCGCTTCAAACCAGTTTAGGCAGCTTGATATACAGACCTCTGAATTCCAGATTATAGCCAGTTTAAGGCTGACACATAGACGGAACTAAGTTTTAGGACAGTCTGGAATGCGGTCCTTCTAAACTTTGAGAAGTGCTACTTGCGTGAAAAGATGCAGCATAAATTCAGTGAACATTTACCATTGTAGTCTTGCCAGAAATATGCAATATTCTCCCACAAAAATACATGGGTTAGTCCATACTATATAATAAATGATATAATAGTTTTATTAAGGGCAAAAAGTAAGAATCTGGCTCAGGTAAGATTTCTCTGTCTATACAAAGAGCTCAATTATTATAAATGGAGTTCAAACTGCATTGTGTTTCACAGTGTAGCCAGCATGTATTTAGTGTTTTAGCCAGGAAGGCTTGCAAGGTACCTGTACTAATGGAGAGCAAACATTACAGTTTGGAAGAGCATAACTCAGCACTTCATCTTGCCTTATATTGTGCATGCTTTCCAGATTCTGTTGTTTATGCTGAAAATCCTTCTTATTGTTTAAATTGACTCTTTGAAGTATGACCTTCTTTGCCCTCAGAAAGCAAACTTTTTGTGGCATACTCAAGGGATAGGTTTTAGTGTCACAAAAAGCAATGTGGGGGTGTTTTGGGTACCTGCTTGAGAGCAGGTAGAACACAACTATGGATGCTTGATGGTCCATTTACTTTGCCTCAGCCTCCTCTTATGTAAGATAATTGTATAGTGTCAGCCTCGCCACCTCTGATCCTGTGGTCAAGGATAACCACGGAAGTGTAAATGTCATCTCGAGCTTTCCCTTGAAAGCCGAGGGAGATGAGGAGCAGACCTGCAGCCCTGAGTGAAGGACAGCAGGGAGTGATCTGAGGGAGTGATTGAGAATGTTTGCTGGGGAACATGTCTGAATTGTATCCTTACCCCACTACAAAAGGGATGATTTTGAAATTGTTATTTTACAAAAACCACACAACCCACAGTGTGACATGTTATTGTTCTTTGCATCGCATCTGTGCTTTCGGCTTAGAGGCCTTCCAGCATCCACTTCACAGCTTCAGCTGTATTTCCAGGAAAACATTGTCAGAAATATATTTATGAAATGTCTCTTTGGAGTTTAAAGCCTTGCTTTTTGTTCTTTGACTGGAATTGGAGAGGGGAAAAATATTAAGCAGGGCCGCTCTGCAAAAGAATCCCAAGTGTGCAAAGCTCATAATTTTGTATCTTTTGCTAAAGGAAAGGGAGCATCATAAGAAGGGAGCATCACAGAAAAATGAGCTTTTGAATTGCTGTAAAAGAAATGTACAATATTTATCTTACCTCTTCCCATGTGGCTACAGAGGTAGGAGGGAAAGTCAGGATAAAATGTGCATCAAGTTAATGGTTTTGTTAATTATCAGAAATCAGTTTGTCAGCAGAATCCAGCTTCTGAGTGTTCTTGGATTAAAAGAAGGGAACACTGTATCTGAAAGCTTTTAATATGAATTTTCACAGTAATAGTATTTAGGATAAACACACCTTGCACTTCTGTAAGCTTCCTGATCATAAAAATATTTCAATTGCTGATTAACCATTTTGCTACAGAAGCAGAACCCAATCTATTTATTGAGGAAGTTCAAACATATGATTTCAATGTGTCTCAGAAGAACTCTTGTACATATGTAGTAAGCAATTTTGGTGTGCTTTGAAAATTAGGACCTTAAAATATAGGGCTTCTATTGTTTTAGTTTGGTGGGCTGTCAACTGAACGGGCAAATCCAGTACAAGGTCAGACACGTCTTTATTCTTCAAGGAACATAACCAAAAAAGTGAATATATTTAGTTATTAGCTAGGATGTACAAAACAAGAGAAAAAAAATACCACTTCTTTCCTCTGTCTTGAATTAGATAACTGAAATTTTAGTTGTGTCTAAAACATCTGCATGGTTATTGAGGAATTTACCTAATACTAAGTGCTTATCTTTCTCTACTTAATAAACACAGTCATCCAAATTCATCATTTGGTTAGTCTTTAAATTCCACAAGTTTAAAAAATGTATTTGTATTACCTTTGATGGTTTGTAGCATGTGAGGAAAAAGTTGAATCTGAACTGAGTAATAAACAGTTTGAGGCTGTGAGAGGCCAATGATTTAGGTTTGTTTTTCATCATAGAGAAACCTATTAATAGGAGTTCAATAGGCACAGTTCTCTTGTCTTTAATAATTGTCAGTTACTTTAGACGAATAGATTTTATACATGCACTAAGAAATTTATGGCTTTTGCTGTCCTGTAAGTTCACAAACTGCTTAGGAGTTGTTAAAATTGTTCAAGGTTATTACTATTACGCACATATATGATATTTACAGTTTTTAATTCACAGACAGTTCTGTCAGTTATATGTGAACAGCAATATGATAATAATGATATAGGAACTGGGACAATTCTTGCTGTTTGCTTTTCTCAGAAGAGAATTTGGCTATGTGTCACCAGTGGCACTCTTGAGATCAGTTTTGTATTAAGAGGGTTACCAAGTACACTGCCCACTTTGCTCCTCCCAGCACTAAAATCAATACTAGTGAGGAGGTAAAAATCAGAGTCCCATAGTTCTGACATTTTCTGGAAGCAGAGTACCTGTTAACATCAAAATTATTTGGGTCACTTCTTTGGCTAGGATGACTCCTAGAGATTCTCAAACAATTGGTCTGAAGAACAGCTGCTCTGAGCACTGGTGGTGTTGGACATATGGATGATGAAGGAATTCAGTTACACGGCCAAATTTCTTACCAAGAAATGAAGAAAATGAAATGCTTATTTCTTA
>VYZT01035260.1:6998-81433 GCA_013400735.1 Pomatostomus ruficeps
TACAGTATGTTTTCTATTCAGCTATTCATTTGTAATCACTTATCAGCTCAAGCAGCTCAGCAAGCAATAGGCATAGTTTATCTGAAGCTTATTAGCAAAACACAGTGCTGATACCCTGATAAGGCTTTGCAGAATTTTTTTAGCTTTCTCAGGTATATTAGTGTCAGAGTCATCCCAGCTGAAGAGGAGGCAGAAGAGGAGAGCCATCCTTTGGTGGCATGTGGGAGTGGAGCAGGGAAGGCTTCATCCTTTGCTGTGGCGCTTTGCGGTGTTCCTTGAAACAGATAGAAACCAACTTCAGGTAAAGCCTCACAAGTTAGGGGTGGCATTACCAGCCTCAGTCTTGCACTGGCAGGGCTCTCTCCCCGGTATCTCAGCATTAGAGAACAAGCAAGGTGATGGATCGTCCTCTCAGGTGGAGCAGGATCCTGCAGGGACCAGCTGGAATTTGCAGCACATGCTCTTTTGACCCAGCAACATCATCTTACAGGACTGCAGCACTTGGGTCGTGCCTGGCCTTTTCTCATGGTTAGGCCTTCAGAGGTAACATTAAATTTTCATCAGACACTTCAAGGAGGTGCCATTTGTACCTTAGTGAGTGTGAATTACCACATCCATGGCAGTACAGATACTTTGGGGTCATTCGCAAAGGGAGAAATGGGAGCTTGTTTTCAAATACAAGTTCACTTTGGTTTTTGTTTTACTAGATATTCCAGAATCCAGAGGCTTCCTGGGTTGATTGGTTTAGAGATGGTATTATCAATGGCTCAGGGTTTGCACCACTTGCTTGTTTTTATTTTAGTTGTTATTTCAATTGTAGGGGACTCTGCCATTCCTCACACAGCCTGTGGATGATAACAGCTGCTTTATGTGAGGCTGTGCCATCTCCACTCTGCCCTTGCTCTTTTTAAGCTTTATAAGCTCAGTAAAAACTGAGTTTAAATGCTACAGTTTAAACATTACTTATGTTACCAACAGAAGCTTCATTATTATTTATGAACTTATAACTCTATAACTTCATCTCAGATAATAATTCAACACCTTAGATAGGTTTTCTAATGCTGTTTTTATATAATTTATCACAGACTTGATATTATTTTACTATTAAAATATAATACCACTCCCTACTTTGATTATAATGATTTATATTTCTGTTTTTAAAGGTGCCTGACTGAGTAAGAATTGGAAAGACATGAGCAGAGGAACAAAGTGCTTTATGGGTTCTTATTATTATCGGGAGTTTACCCCAATGAAAATCAGTAGAGTTTCCTTTAAAGAGATTTTCTGGTTAATGATTTACAAGACTGCTGTTGATGTAGCCAATTTTTATTCCCACAGTGTTCCAGAAGATGAAATAGGAATCAGCACATGTCATTCCAACTCTTTTGAAGGAATTCACAACTCCTTCAAGCTCTTGTGTGCTACAGATTACTTCTGTGCCCAGGTGGGAGGTTATCAGCTACTCAGTTTCGTCACAGAATGTGTTTCTCACTGTAGGTGGCACACATAACTCCTGCCTTTCATCTCCAGGCTTGGCTCAGAATTTCGGCACGGCAGGTTTGGATGGGTCCCACCTGCCCTACATGGTCTGACTGGCCTAGGTAGGGAACACTGCTTCAGCTAATGGCCTATGAGCTTTACAAAAACTGCACACAGGGGTTGGTGAGCTCATGCTGCCTACATTTTGCAGTTTGTCCATGTCAGAAGCTGAATGGTGGTACATCATTTTACCCAATTTTTTAGTCTGAGCATTCAGACTGCTACCAACCCTCCTTTGTGCCTTGTGTACTTGTATTCAGCAGTATGTTCTTTCCTCTGTCTGCAGTTAAGGATTTGTGGCAGCTGCTGCAGAGATAGTGCTTCAGCATGAGAATTTTTTTGCAACCTGTCCAGTTAGGCACCCCTGGTCTGCCAGGAAATGTGTGTTTGTGTTTGGAAAAGTGCATCCACCATTCCTGGCTCCTTTCAACATGAGTAGCTCTGCTAAAACATTTTGGGAGGATCTTCTCATCTGCCGTGTCAGTGGAAGTGCTTCTCTTTCTGTCAAAGTTCTGGCAATGATACAATAAATATCCAGGCCCAGATGGGGCAGAAAGCTGTAGATGTAAGATGTCTGTGAAATCAGCAGGACCATCTCTTTGAGCACAGCTCGTGTCAGTGCCATGTCTGGAGGAGTTGCTGCTCCTTGTCAGGAGGACATGGTTCAGTATTTCCTCTGAAGGCAAACAGAGAGAATGGTGTCCTGCATAAAAAGAACTGCTGTGATATTAAGTCAGACCACTAAGCCATTTCAAGATTTTTTGTGTTTTTCTCTCATGGAAGGAAACACCTACAGAAATCAAATGAAAAAGAATGAACTTACAGGACATAGTGTGCAGGGATCTGAGGGGTTTCTGTCACTACTCCATATGATGCCACCATGTAAGATCTGGTTAGAGGTATATCCAATTAATTAATATCCCCTTCAGCTTCTTAATCATACAGATAAGAATTTTCTGCTGAATGTGGAAGGCAAATTAAATTTTCTCTGTCTACATCTCTGAGATCCAAGTCCTCCACAATTTGTAATGCACATTTCTTTTCTTAATTATGTAGTGGTTTTTGAAAACGAGCCCAATCACTGTTTGCAATCTAGGGCACCTGGAAGCCTTCCTACTGAAGTTTCTGCTCTGTAGAGTTTGCCAGAGTGCATCAAAATGTCCTGCTAGTGACCCAGATGACTTCTGACCTGTAACATGATGAGCACCTCCTGCCATTTGCCCCACTTAGCGATGGAAGGGAAGGCAAGGCACTTTCCTCAATGATGGGAGGGAAGTAAAGGCACTTTCCTCAGCTGTGGCAAAATTACACTGATCAAAACTTGAGGATGTGAGGCAGCAGTCTGAGACAGACACTCATCATCATCTCAACTGTTGTTTAGATTAAGATGCTTCTTCAAATTCAGAGACAGAGGATATGAATGTAAATGAGGATTTATTATCTGACATGTCTTATAAAAACACGAATTGTATAATAACAGTAAATTACAAGCAGCAACCTCTTCTAAAATTACCCATCACATTTTACAGAAGTACTAACTTGTTTTGCATGTGCCCTTTTAAGTAACTGGGAAAAAACCCACCCATTAAAATGGGAATATATTGAAAGGGATATAATAGGATCCATACTATGAAAAGCAAATAATATAAACTGTGCACAAAAAGGGAGAGATGTCATTTTACATGCTTCTGGATTCTATAAACACACGAAGTCCCTCCCCTACACATTTGGGAAAAGTGATGTATGGGATTGATATCACTGAACTGGTCTATAACAAATGGAACCAGGTAACAAGGATACAGACTCATCCTTGTCTGCGGGACTTGACAGTTTGTGTGTAGCAGTGATTCAGCTGACACCACCAAGTAATCTTAAAAACCAGGCTGTCACACCATGTAGAGAGAAGTTTTATTCTTTAAAGCTCTGTATAGAATGCGCATTTGTAATCAGTCTGCCCTATTCAATGTTTTGCAGTATTTGGCCTGTGTTCACAGCAATAAAAAACCTTTTTTATTTCAATGCATCATATTTTGTTAACACTATGCATAAAGTATGTTGAATATTGACCCTAAAATACCATAGTTCAATATATACTGTGCTAGAATACAGCTTGTTACAGAAATATCCGATTAGAGACACATTTTGTTTGGAATTTGTATCTCATTTATCTTTTTTAATTTTTTTTTTTTCCTGTTCAGACAATAAAAGGAGAAAATTGCATCTTAGCACACTGGTATAACAACATTTTATCTTAGAAATAGCCTGGCCTTATTCCAACAACACGCTTTTGCAGGGAGATATTATGATTTTAAATTCAGGTCTCCAGGTGAAAGTGGAAAGAGTGATTTAGTTAAAATTAGATTGTTAATTTAAAATGGCATCTAGGAATCTAATGTTTGTTTAAGTTATGTTTCTCTCCCACCATTCAGCTGCTTTTAAATCAAAACAGAGTTTGCTGTGAGCAGGGAAGGAGTTCTTTTATAATATTGATCCTGCAATAACAATTGATACATGCCAGACCGTTATAGGGTGTATTCAAAAACGAGCAGCTTGATAGTACTGGGAAAGTCTTGCTATTTATTTAAAGCAAGGCTGTTCCCTGCAGTTAGAAGCAGACCACGCTGTGCTCATGTGCAGCAGTAAGGATGGCTCCCTGGTTTCACCAAGCTGATGATGCTATTAATGGCCTGTATCCCATTTTACCTTCTCTTATTATATATGAGCATGAATTTCATGAATTTCAAACTGCCCCGTTGCAGAAATACCTCAGGTCATTTGTTTAACTGCGTGAATTCTCCCCCCAGGGGAAAAATGGTATCCAGCAATGAATCGTGTGCCTGCCCGGTGTGAGAAGTCACACCCGGCCATCAGCCATCCCTCCTCCCTTCTTTTGCACAAAGTGTTTCCGTTGAAACAAGAAAGGAAAGAAGTGGTGTCCAAGGAGAACTAGTGGAATTTCCTTCTAATTATCTCTGTCTCCTGGTCCTGAGCAGAACTAGAAGACACAATGTCACCATCCTCCACGAAGTAGCAATCAGAGGGTTAGTACCCCAATCTGTACCTTGATTTTGGGTAGTACATTCTGCTGCGGTACAATTTTAGGCATCACGGAGTATTGACATAGTTCAGGCTCAGGTATTTATTTAGATGTCTATTGGTCCCAACAGTCCATATCTGACTTACATTCAAGATCCTGTGGCTCATGGTCCTTCCCTGACAGCCAAACTATGTAAAAGTTTATGAGTCTGTGCAACCTTTGCTTCAGCTCAGCCAGATCTTTTTGAGCAAAATATATTTATGATTGGAGATAAAAAAGCAGCAACCTTGTATCCATCACAGCAACATCGATTTTGTCAGTATGCGGTCTTAGAAAACTTCCTCCTTCTTTCTTCTCTTCAGAGAGCCATACTCCACCAGCAGTACCCATCTCTGGCTTACTGTTGGAGCTCAGTTCAATAAGACTTTGACTGCACATCAGCAACAGTGGAGCTGTTAGGACAGACAATTCCTTAAAAATTGATGTGAGCTCCAGGTATGGGACTTGCACTCATTCCATACAAGACAGGTTTTGCTCTTTGTGTGTGTGAGTGCTTGCCGGAATTTACAGAGTGCGGTTTGTGTATGGACAAAACCAGTCTTGGTGAAAAGCTCTGTGAGCCATCCTTGGGAGAATTCATACAATTTCATTGCATAATAACCCTTTGGAAGCCGTGATCATACAAAGATATATAACATTATGGCCTTCAAATTTTAATTTAAAAGAAAAAGTGCAGCTGGGAGGGTTTTTTTAATCATGTAAAAAGCAAATGTAAATGAAGACTCTCAGCAAAAATAAATGTTTTTCCCTTCAGAATTTTTTTTTTTTTTAAGATACTTCCTAAGCCTAGTTTCACTGACATTTAGATACAGTTTCATAAAAGTAGAAGTGGAAACTTTTCATTTCTCAGTTTATGCAGAAAAGATCATTTCCAGATATATAACTTTTTTTTTAACATTTCTAGTAGCAGATAGCAGAGTAGTTTATTCATGTGAACACAGAGCATTAAATCCTGCAAATGTATTTATCCAAATATGTAATTACCTTATTTTCCATTTTTTCTCACAAATTTCCTGGATGCAGATATGGTGAGATTAATATAAAGTGTTATGTAGCAAGAAATATGGAGCTGGGTGTAGAATGTCTTCTTAAGGAATCTTCTCCTTGAAGGAGTATACAGTCAGTAATAAATCAAGATGCTGCAGGGCTACTTGAAGCAGCTGCATTTCCATCCCAGAATATAGAACCTTTTTATTTAAATGAAATAGCTGATTTAAAGGAAGAATATAAAACTTGAAATGACAGTTAAGTCATCCCATCCCCAGGGGAAATTTAGATGTACCTGGATGCATTAAGAGTTCCAGCACTGATTTTTTACCCCCTCAAAGCCATTGCAATTTAAGATATACAGTCTTGGAAGTTGCAAATGAAGTGTTACTTCCCACCAGCATATCTGTCTTGAGAGATGGTAAAAGCCTGTCCACACTGTTGTCAATAACAAATTTCATGTCAGCTCTGATATGGACAAAGTTCCCTTGTGGCTGCTCTCATATGAACCTTAAACCTTAACAATTTAACCATTTCCATGAAGACCATAGCAAAATTGCCCAGGCAGGGATGTGACAGTCCCAAAGAAACACATGGAAGTCGTAGGAGCAGAGTAAGTTTAAGTGCCTGTGTGTTACATTGCATATAAGAAATGACAGGATCAGCCCCCAGATTCAGAGATACAACTTAAGAAATGTGATATCCACATGTACCTTCTTTTGAAGACTGTCGCCCATATTATACTGGTTAATAGAAGAGGCCAAGTGTTAGCTATTGTGGCTTATTTTTCACCTGCCTTTATCAAATGGTAAATGCGACTTCAAATACCAGCCCTAGGTAACTCACAGGTAATCTCTGAAGCAGGAAGAAAAATATGAAACTATAGGAACACATAAAGCTTCTTCCAAAATAGGTCTCATGCTTGTCTCAAAAATAGAGATCATTACTATGAAAGCTGCTGGTGGCTTATTGTTGTGTCCTGGTGCTGCAAACCTTCAGGAAATTTATGGGTGTTTCATAAACATAAGTGACTTCAGCAGAACAGCTCATATTTGCACAAAAGTATTCATCCTGTTCATAAAAGATGCTGAGAGTTTTTAAGGATCTATATCTGCCGTAAACTGATGTTAGGTCAAAAGAGATTCTGATTAGTGCAGTGAACCTAAAATATCTCCCTGCCTTTCCATGGTTAATAAATCATTGCAGCCAGTTTGGTTGGCATTGATTGGGTTAAAAGGACACATGCACCCAGTCCAGAAAGGAGACCCATGAGCAGAGTGAAAACCCACAAAGCACTGCCTGGAGCCTTTCTGGATGGCCATGCCAGTGCAGGCAGGCAGAGCCAGCCTCTGCATCCCTCCCTGTTGTTATCGATGGCTGCCTCTTGCACCATGCATTCAAATGCCACTCCAGGGTAAAGCTGGGAGTGCCATTCAGGATATAATCCCTTCAGAGGTCAGACTCAAGAGTTAGGGATCAATTCTTGTTATTGTGCACCCATCTCCCAGGTCTCCCATCTCTTGCTTGGCCTAAAAGAATGAAGGTGGCAATGAAGTAGGAACTGCAGAAATGTGACAGTTTTGAAAAGAAAATAAAAATCCGACCTTGAGTTCTCCCATCATGCACCTGTTTCAGTCTGTTGTACTTTTGACTTTCTATATTGACTGAAAACTGACAGAAGCAAAGGGCATGGTCATTTCCATAGGTGTTACAGTCCTTTTTCACAGCCAGCAGAGATTATAAAAAACCCTAACACACACAGTACCACCAGAATTAATCCCTGCAGGAAGAAAAGGTTTTCAGAAATCTCTGTCACATCAATTTTACACTAAGGCAAACAGAAGTAGACAAGTAAGGAATTTTCAAATAAAGTTTTATTTGTTTGACCCCGATGGAGTCAGTGTATGATACCGGGGAAAAAAATCTGCCTAGACTTGCAATGTCCTATGAAGTTTAAATCAAATGGTGCTAAAATTGGGTTCCCTTTCACGTGCCTGGCTTGTGCTGTCTAGCTTCGGCTTTGATTGTAAGCAGAATCAGTCCAATTCTCGCTAAACTGACTCTGATTTTCTGTTCCACTGAATGTAAAACATACAGAAAGTCTGGTAAAAGCTCTCATCAGATTTTCTCCAAGTCTTTACAATTCTACAGGAATGAGATTTGTAATAGAAAGACCTGAGGAGTAAGGAGTGAAGGATAAGAGTGAAGTTTCTGAGTTCCTGGAGTTCCAGCTGCTCCACTGGAATTCTCAGATGAGATAAGAATTTGTTTCTGATGTATGTCCCTGATGAAAACCTGGTAAAATATAATCTTCCTATGTGAAAATCTCTCTTAAATTAGTGGATAAAAATCAGACAGCCAAGGCAAAACACTTCTGCACATCTTTCTGGCCTTGTGCAGTTCTCCTCTATTAGCTGTCTGCTAAAACTTCTGCCCCAGGCGCACAACATTTTTTCTGGACACCTTCTGCCACTGCTTCAACCAGCTTTAGTTGTGGAGCCTCTACGCATGGAGATGCCCAAAATCCAACTGGACATGGGCAACCTACTCTGCCTGACCCTGCTTGAGCAGGGGAGTTGGACTGGACAGTCACCAGAGGTCCCTGTCAACCTCATCCAATCTGTAATGAATCCTGCCACTACAAAGCTGAATTTCAAGCCAAGACCAAAAAGCGAGACACTCAGTTTTAATGTCGGGGTGGAAGAGGAAACAGTAAAAGCAGTTGGTTTGTTTTGAGTGTTACAGGAAATTAATTTTCATATGAATGCAAGGTGCATCACCATACTGCTGCTCTCCACAGCAGCTACGTGTTCACTGCAACCATTTTTTAGAACATAATCTCATTTAGTGCACGCCACACCTCTGTGTTTAAGCAGCCATCTGAAAAGCCTAAATTGTGAGAGAACACTTCATTATCAAATTATACTTTATGTGAAACCAGCTACATTATGGGCTGTTTAGTCCTGAAATTATTCAGCTAAAAATGTGCTTTGCAGTCATGAAAGGCTGTCTTAATTTTTAAGGATTCCCTCAGCATATCTATTCTGGTTTACAAGTCTGCTTGATTTATGGGGCTTTTTTCCATAGCAAACTAGAAGTCTTCCATACCCAACTTTAGCGAGGTTTATCCCACTATAGAGACATGAAATGGATTTAAGAACACAAGACACACTGGCAATATTCTCATACGCTGTAATCTAGGTATTGGCAGGAGTGAGGAACATCCTCTTCCATCACATTCAGTTGCCAGTTCTGGGCCCCATACATTCAGTGTTCAGCACAGTGGGGGGATCTTCTTGCAAATAGTCCTAGTCAGGATCAGAATGCATCTTTAGTTTTGTTAGCTGTCACTCAATACCCTCCTGATTTTGGTTTAAATCTTTCATATGTAATTCAGTAATTAGCAGAGAGAGAATAAGCACAATTACTGAGTACTCTGGATCACAACACAGCATTAATTTTAGGCAGAACTCGTTTGGGACTCATGTTCAAAGCTCAGGAGCTCAACTTGGGCACTCAGAGCAATCTTGTGAAGAGCTGGCAAACATACATGATGTTTTCATTTTTCCCATACAGTGAAGGTGCTGGTTGTTCTTTCGATAATACTGGAGAAACAAGGTATGGCCTTGTTGCTCAGATGCTCAGATCAGCAGTTTCAAAGGATTATATGTCATTAAGTTGAAAAATCTTTTCATTATTTTGAAATGACTGGCATTAAGTTCAAGTTATGCTGGTGTACTGCAGATCATCCAGATTAATTATAAGAATGCATGAGTACTTAATTAACTACAGGCAGTTTAGTCCAGTATTTCTGGAAGTTATGCACCCATTGAATGGTCATAGGAATCTGTCTACCATGTTTCATAAGCTTTCTTATATTTCTGAAAGTTCTTTATGTATTTATCACTCAGTCATTAATAGAATCTGCGTTTCACACCTTCAATCAGATCTGCACTCTCATGCCGGAATAGCTCTTGACTGATGAAAAATGGTTTAAATTAGCCACACAATCAGAATTTAATGCAATAAAGCATTTACAATAAGAAACGACAACAATAAAACTGGGAAAGAAAGACATACAACATTTTGATTCATTGGCAAGGAGATGAGGTAAAATAAACATAACAAATCATAAATCACAGAGCTGTCTTTCAAGAAGATGATCAGTTTGAAGAACTATGGGAAAAAACATTCTCAGCCTGTATTGATTAACCCATATAAACACCAAGGTTCCTTTAGGATCTTTACTTTTCCCTGACAAACCAATCTATTTATGGTCAGGTTCCTGACATAAAAGACATAGCATCCAAAGGTGAGTGTTAAGATCACCCCATGTACACCAGCAGCAGCATTTTTTCTGCCCCCTGCATCACTCCTGTCCAGTCAAAGAAAACTCCCCCAGCTGTAGAAACAGATTGGAAATGTGCACACGGACAGTGGGGACAAACAAACTGTTGGTTGCTCAAGTGATTTGGTTTCTTCTTGCAAACACAAAATGTCTGAGGAGACATTGCACTGAAATTTCCACTCAGAAAATGCAAAAAAAAAAAAGAAACAAATCCACCACTGATGATCCTTGGAACAGCTGGTGGTTTCTACTAGTTATTCCCCAGTGGCCAGCAGTCACAATTTGTGACTAGTCTTGTCTTCAGACATCTCAGGGCAACCAAAATGCGACAGGATGACAGATAGTCCTTTCAATAGATACTGACAAACAAATTAGTGCAAAGATGCTTTTCATAGCATACCAGATGTGTTGAGTTCTATCATATGGAACAAGGAATGAAAAACTGTCTACATCCCATCTGTGCTTTTTCAGTAATCAGTGATGCACTTGTTGTGGAGTATAAGGTACAGTAAACATTTGGACGGGGTTTTACATGTGAAATAAATAGAAAACGCCAGGTCTTGGCCTCATCATCGTTGTCTAAAGCTTTTATATTAGCAAGAATACCTTAAATGCCTGGGAGAGGGATGTTCAGGAGTTAGAGTATTGTCCTGGTGATTAATTGAAAAATTATGCAAATACCAAGAGAAAGGTTTATGCAAATGAGAATAGACCGCAAAAATGCACTTTGGTTCCGATTGCACGCAGGGCTTCCAGCCTGTCATAATAAGCAATAGGTTAAAGAATTGCCGTTTGGATTTACATCATTTCCTCTCTTGGGGCTTATCTGTCCTCAGACTGTTAACCCAGATTTAATTCAAAGTGGCTGCAATTGCAGCTGCAAGAGCAGCGTTAAAATGGAAACAATGAAAAGTGAGTGCTCTTGGCGGGTGATTGAAAGGCCCAGGGCATGGCAGCACATGCATTTCTAGCCCACTGTAAATGAAACCAATATCTCTCAGGAAAAAGGCCCTTTGTGAGGGCTGTCCTTCCATTCAGAACAAAAAGCCTCTGGCCCAGAGTCGGAGCAGGAGAGGGGGAAGAAGTGCAATAGCATGTGCCAAATACCTATAATGAGAGAGCGTAAATAAAAGGAGCAGGAGGTCTGGTCCAGATCCTCAGTGTAGGGCTGAGCTTTACCAGCTTTTAGCTCCTTTACCTTTGATTGTAAGGCTGTGTCTTTTCCCTGTAGTTTCCTACCAGAAAATCATTTCCTAACAGCTTACTACTCAGGGACCCACTTTTGACTCCCAGTGTCATCAGCCTCTGTGTCCTGACCAGCCCTGGTCCCCTGGGCCTTACATGGAGCTGTGAGAGAATGCAGCCACCCCGGCCCACATCCCATCCCAGATAGGGGCCTGGCTTCAGGATCCCCTCTCAGCACTGAGGGTTGCATTGCAGCAACCCCTTGTCCTGCCTCTCCTCTGCCCATGCCCAGGCACCTCAGGAGACAGCTGTGCTTGGGGACACACAGCCAAGTCATGTGGCTCTTTGTCATCCTCTTTGTGTAAGTCCAAGACTCCAGGGGACCTCTTCTCTCACCGGTTTTGTTGTCTGTGGCTGCTGGTGCATCCTCACCCTTCTCTCTGTACACACCCAAGCTCTCACCTTTCTCCTACCTCGAGGCTCAGTCTCCCTTTCATGTCCCTACCCTCCCTTCCTACTTCTGCTCTGTTGCACAAGCCCCTTTTTATTGCATGAGAAATATTCTCTGAAAATTCCATTTTGCTTTCACCTTCCTTTTTGGTTGGTTAGACAATTATTAATCCACCTCCTTTTCATAAAATAGCCACAGCCATAATAATAAAGTCAAAATATGATTTCCCCATAATATAGTATAATCTCTCCCTTTTCTTTATTTCTTGCAGATGGTACACCTCTTAGCATAAACAGCATGTTAGCGTACTGATTCCAGATGCATAAAATATGTACAAATCTTCACATTTTCTCTCTCCCCCTGAATGAGTGTGTGTGTATATATATATTATCCTTGCCATTTAATTTTCCCAGCTTTTCATTTTGATTCCTCTTTTAGGACAACACAGACTTGTCATAATCCATCTGGGATTTTTTTCTTCATCACACAAAAATGTTGCTTGAAGGCCAGTTTTTACTTGGCTTTAAGATACTGAAGATCAGCCTAAATCAGAGTATTATAAACCTCTTATAACAAAATCCCTTCAGTTGTAAATGTATTGTCTCAATAATTAGATAAATATACCAGACTACTTGTTACCAGATTAGCATAGGAATTACATTCTTTTGGTTCATATATTGGTGCATTTGATGCACCAATTCACCAGCAAAGAAGAGGCTCCAGAATCTGTCTATCTTCTTCTGAGGTTGTTGTAAATAACTCTAGTTCTAAAAAGGGTTTACAATAAAGGCTCTCTTAGAATTAAAAGGCATTTAAACAAAGGAATCTAGGAGTGTGCTGTGAGGACTAAAGGATAAACGGGATGTATTTTACCTTGGTAGGTAAAGGGGTTTAAAATTCTCATTTGATCATTTACAAAAAGCTTCTGACTTGATTGTGAAATGTTTTCTCTTGTGCTTAAATTTCATGCCACAGATTATTAAAAATTGACTTTGCAGTATTTATTTTACTTATCTATCCCAGCCAGGCTGCGCTTAACCATAGATTTTGTGAATTATTAAATTTTAAAAGCAATTTGTGTTGGATTTTACACTCCAGTTCTGTCTGGAGGGATGTACACCTCCAGTTCTACCCCTGAAGCTGAAGTGCTTTGATTCATCTTTAATCTGAACAGTCTTAAAAGTGCATGTTCCAAGTTGTAAGACATGATGATAGTCTCCAGTGTAATGCTTAACTAACTGCTTGTTAGTTTTAACATTTAACATATCATGCAAAATAACTAGTTTCCATAGGTTATCTGAGCCATAACAATGCTCAGCATAATTCATTCAGTCAGATAACAAGAACTATTTCCAAACATAATGAGGAGCTAATAAAGGTCACTGTGCCCACAAACACATATATATCACCACTAATTTAACAGTACCAATGCTGAATGGATGCATTGCAAGTACAAATCTCTTTAGCTGAAACTGCTTGATGCTAGAAGAAGAAAGGCAACTGAATAAATCTTCAGTATTTAAATTAAAGCTAGGCTCAAGTGACTAAACTTAAATTTAAGTGAGGAATCAGATTGGTACTAGAGTAGATTTTGACTAAGAAGTCTGAATTAGGCAGGTGAAAGGTCTAAAGTTTAAAATAAGATCTGCATTTTCCTTAAACTTGAAGTTGAGATCCATTTCTGATGTTAAAGCTAAGGGCAAAGATGAGAGGTGTGCATGTAAGTTTTGGTGCTTCCTTTTTGGTTTATGTAAATCAATTTCCAGAAAAATATCAACAATTTTTCAGGATATTGTCAGATACCTCCTGTAAACTGAGCCCCTCTATGAAGGTGGCAAATCTGAAATGTTAGTGTTGAGATTGAGAACTGTTTTTAAATTTTGTTCTGTCACTGCCTAGAGGACAACAGCAGCAAATCTCTTCAGTGCTGTGTTCTTTGAATGCAAACGCAGAATTGGGATTTACTTTACTATTTGTTAGTATGCTAATATCAATGACTTTGTGATGAATTTTGCTGCTGAGTTGCATTGAGATGTTTCCTAAGTCATACAGGTGCAGCAACAGAAACAAGAGACAACTAATATGTAACAATAGATTGTATAAAATAATTGATAAATGGATCAGAAGCAAAAAGATTAGAACATATTTCATGTACAAACCTCTGTTCTAGCTAGGTTCATAAAAGCAAACTAAAACGCTAAAGCCTCGAGGTGCTCTATTTTATAATGAATGCCAGATTTCAAGGTGAAATTGTTTTAATTATACAGAGCATTGGCAAGATTAGTACATTCAGTGATGGCCTCACCGGATTTTGTTTGTTTGTTTTCTGGTTGATTGCAAAATTGATGCAATTATTGACATGAGGATTTTTTATTTTAATGCTTTTTTTGTGTGCCACAGAGCAAACAGTAAATCCCTGTCATCCTCTTGAGCAGCCTGTCAGAACAAGGCAGCAGTAATAAATAGGGAAGAATGGAAGGAAGCCTTCCTTTTCCTGGCTCTAAATTGTTTTGGGAGAAGCTATGATATTTTTTGTTCTTTCAATAATAGTGTAGAGCAGATCTGCAAGAAGAAAATCATCTTGTGAGCCAGGAAATCCTATTCCTCTGATGGGCTTATAGGCAATATCTGGGGTAGTTGTGCATCTTAAATCAAAATGGGATTTCTTTCTAAACATATATTCTGTGCTGCTCCTTATAAAGTCACTATTCATCTAGATCTACCTCCCTCCAGATCTCTGTGCTTGATTTCTTTTCTACAATCCTCACCATAATGGCTTTAAAAACCTGTGAGTCTTCTAAGCTTTGTATGAAGATTTTCTCTTGGATGTGGGGAACCCTTTTTCAACCATGAGTATCTTAGCTGGATGCCAAGAACTCTGAGGTGTAGGTGGCTCCTCTATGTGTTTAGGTGCTTGGAAGCTCTGATTGACAAACTTGGTGCCTGTGTTTGGAAAACCACAAAGGTTCCTGTAAATGTATATCTGTATGTATGCAAAGTTGATGTATATATACATTCTCTCATAGACATCAGCCATAACAGAGATCCAAGGCTGTCCTCAAGAGTTGGGAATCATTGTTGACACGTACTAGAACCTTTTTGGATGACATTGACTCTGTTTTGAAGGTGGGAGGCAGCTTACGGATGAGATTTGCCAAACTGTAGAGGATTGCATGCATATCCATTCAAACTGAAGATATGCACAACATGGCTTTGAAAATTTCAGAGCATCTCTTTGCCAGCTTTTTCTGAGTCACACCTTGAAACCAGTTTACAGTACCTTTCCATTGACAGCAGTGCACATTGAAAGGACAAATCTACACAAAGAGCTATAGATAGAAGCATTGAAATTAGAATGATACAGAAAAGCCTCTGTCAGCAGAGTCCTCAAAATAACAGCACCGAATGACCTTCCCCTACAAAAATACATGGTACCTATTTTAGGTCAGATATCTTTATTTTGTTTTAATTTTGTTAGATGTAATGATGTTCCCACAAGGAGTCATAACAAGGTGCTTTGGGTCATGTCCAGTCTGAGTCAGATTTTGACATCTCCAAGAGGGTGGAAGCTTTTGCGTGTGACCCCAGCCTGGCCAGTAAAAAATGCAAAATGCTCTTGTCCATAACATATGTTTCTAACCAGGCTGTCAGAAATAAAACATGGCCCCAAGAGGTGCCTGGGGCTTCACTGAGCTGATGAGGCTGTGGCAAGTGACGCACGTCTGGGAGCCCTGTCCTGTTGCACTCTGAATGCTGTGGCACCTGTGCCCACAGATGTGTCATTAGCAGGCAGATTTCTTCTGCAGTTCATTCCTTAAATCCGTGCTAACTAACCATAAAGACAACACGTTTGTTCCAAGGGGTATCTGCAAATAAACGCAGTGTCACTTCTGTGCTAACGCATGAAGCTTTTATCAGCCTGGCACTGGGAGTTGTTACAAGTCAAAACAGTCAGAGTGGGGTTCATCTCATCTAACCTTAGCCATTACTGTGCCAAGCATCAAGCTGACCAGATGAAAGACTCGGGGGCAGTCAAGAGATTGTGATTCAATCTTTGAGGCTCTCTGGTTTCATTCTCTAGAAAAGTATGTTCACTGCTGTTCATCAGGAACAGCAATCACCTCTCATTTTGCAGGGTAAAAAAATGAGATATTGCTGTAACTTACCCAATGGATTCAAACTGTGGGTGTAGTTGTGCAGTCCAGACCTCCAGGTCTCTTCAGCAGCAGCCTGATAAGTGATATTCCAAGCAAAGATACATCTATGTTAGAAGTTTTACTGTAATTCTTTTCAATTAAGAATTCTGCAAGCTAGAATTTGCATTTGTTATTAGTTTATTAAGAGATTTGGAAGTAAGTTTTACATTTTAAATATGTCTGGGTTAAAAGGAATCATGAAAATATTCCTTTTCTGACTCATTTTGTGTGTGTGCAAATCACTTCATTGCTGTTTTCATTTCTGTCAGGACACTAAGCATATCTGTTAGGAGACAACACATAGTGGTGCTTGTTATGTGACTGAAAAATAGCTTTTGGTAACCTTATTGGGTGACTGGAGACAGATTACAGCAGAGATTTGCAAAGGAGTTCAGGGCACTTCAGGGATCAGTCGTCTGCAAAAGCAGAGGAAAACTGCAGTTTGCCTTAGGTGGCTGGTTACACAGCATGAGTAGTGAACAGTCAAAACAAACAGTTTGCATAGGCTAAAATATGTTTGAAAAGTGCATTTGAGCAAATTCTACTGACAAGTATATTTGGAAAAATCAATGTCTGATACAAACAGAAAAACTACTGAACAAATTAGATACAAATCACTGTCTGGGCAGTAGACATGAGCTAGACAGATCTTGAGGTCTACACATATCAATGACACAGACCTCAATCTACTGCCTAAATCACCTGACAGTGCCAGGGCCATATGGAGCATGACTTTATGATCTTGTTGTCCCTTTGGGGAGGGAAGATATGGATTTATTTTTGTCCATTTCTTTTTGAATTGAAGAAGTTCATTTCTTGCTAGTAAGTCATTTGTGGAAGTGGTAGAGGTCACATTGCACTTTGAAGTCTTGCCACTTAGGGCCAAGGAAACAAATTATTGCGTTGTTTGTATTTAAATCACCAGCATTAGATAATTACCATTGTCCTGATAACGATCTATAAGGTTTGGTAGCAGAATAGTGGAAATGGACTTCTTCCCATAAAACTCTTCACTGGAGATTTACTGTGTGGCTACTTCTGGAGACAAATTTTCACCTTTTCTTTCTCCCTCTCTCTATCATGGCCGCTTTGGTTAACAAATATAAAGCAAATCTATCTGTTGAAGCTCAGCCAAGGCCAAAGTGCTGCAATTTTCTTAGCACAAATGCTCCTGGACATTCTGAATAGTCTTGGACAATCAAATGCCTTGGAAAAGTTAATATATATGGTTGTAATATCTTGGTCTTTAGCCATGACACTACAAATGTGACCCCGATAACTCCAAATACATCCCACTGTCCCGGATTCCACATTTGAACAATACTACAAAGCTGAACTATTTCTAATAGTGAAGACTGAGGTTATGAGTGTTGTTTTGCTCCACTGGACCAGCATTTACATATAGCAGCACAACAAAGAACCACCCACCTGCAGGACGTGGGGCCGCGGGCTGGCCCAGCAGGGCTTCTCAGGTGAGCCCCGTGGCAGCACAAGCCCTTCCCTGTTCTGGCACTTGCTGCCAGCAGAAACGTGCCATCCCCTTGGGGCCCATTCACTGCCACCACTAACTGTGCTCAGTTGCAGTGACCCGGCGTCCATGGGGGTGGCTGTGTTCCTGTGCTGGCTCTGCTGCAAGGTGGCCATGGGGGAAGCCACTCGGTGGCAGTTCACAGTGTCTTTTCTGTCTATCAGAACCCAACATTTTAATCAAAAGTCTTGGAAGCCAAGTGAGGCCTTGTTGAGTATGGTCATTAAGTATGTGTTTGATGCAATGACTGGTATTTTAGATGGATTAGTGCCTTCCAGTGGCAGTGGGGAAGAGCAGGATTACTGGTAAATATCTGTTATTATTTTTTCCTACTTTGAAAACTCATTAGGCAAATTTAAAAGTTAAAATGTGTGTAGAACAGCATTAAAATATACATAAAAGTGGATCTGCATGTGCAGGTAGGCAGACTGTGTTAACAGTGTGCTGACTGTGTGGTCCCTGAGGGCACTGACAGGCTCCCCCTACCCTGCCTACAGCCTTTCCAGGGCCATCAATCCCAGCCCCAGGAGTGCCAGTCTCCAGCCCCCACACAGCCCTGCTCTGGACAAATGCAGTAACTGTGTCACCTGGGTACAAGGGTCTACACGGGCTGTCACCCCCAGCTACCCCATTTCAAAAGACTGTGATCCTTGCTCCCATTTTGCCCCAGTTTGAAAGAGAGGGCTTGGACATCAGTCCTCAGGAAAAATTCCCAAACAAAAGGGGTCCCTCCCAGTAACCACAAGCAAGTTCCCCAAGCCCGGAAGGGGGATAGATTTTGGATACACTCTAATCTGCAGTGTTTATCACTGACTACTTTCATGAAAACCACACTAAGAAGGCTGTCACCTGTGTGTCCCTTTTTGAGGTATCTGATACTAGATGTCCTCCAAACCTAAATAATTATTTTAGGCTCTGATACAGGGTTACAGGAACCAGTTTGGAGGCCACAAACTTGTACTTCTATCTGTATTTCTGTGCCATCCAACTGTAGGTATGATCCTCATCCACCTTCTGACACCATGTTTTGTCTACACTCTGGTGCCATTATTTTCCCTTCTTCTGACACCTTGCGTCTGAGTTTCACAGGAAGAAAACCCAGAAGCTAGCCAAGGAGGACATTTCACAGATGCAAGTGTGAGAGAGCTGGGGATGACCAGACATATGGTGTTGGTTTTATCTCACCAAATGTTTACTTCTATATCTGAGCCAGGCACACATCCCTTTGCAATCAATGGAGTTTAAGGCATGAGTCATTTTATCCTAAAATTCAACTCATGATTATTCCAGTCATAGAATAAATGGTATGGAGCACCAAAAGAGTAAGGTTTTACTGACAGTGAGTATACCCACATCTGCAGTACTTTAAGTCCTGCAAAGAGGTAGCTTTTATTTTCTGGTGGCTTCAGAGAGGGCTGTGGTCATGTTGCCCTATCAGCACACCCCTACTTTGCCAGGAGTTCATTAGCTATGGCAGATACTGTAGTCTTTTGAATCAGTGAAGTTCAAATAACTCCCACTTTACCAGAAAAGAGGATTTTCTTTGTTGTTGTGGAAGGAGGAAAGATGGCTCATGCCAGGGAATAAAAGAGACTGAATTCACATGACTAATGGAGTTAGATACATTTGAAAAGTGTGAGCTATACATTTTCTAGTAAAGGGCCCCTCTCCTCACCAGGATTTCCTGTGCCAGAGGGAAGAAAGTTACAGATTGCTTTGCATTTTAAAATGAAAGAACAGAATATGGGAGCTGTTTTATAATCTCTTGCTGAGATCAAAGGAGAAGGGAGGTAAATGCGTATGTATTTCTTTCTCTGGTGCTGCACCAGCTATTTAGTAGAACTAATGGAGCCTCCAGTGTAGAAGAGACAGAGATTAGCCTCTTCATCTCTACTAACTGTAAAGAGTCCAAAAGGATTAATATTATTGAGTGAATTTCAGCTAGAAAGCAGGAAGGAGATTCTCTCTCCTCTCTTCATCTTTTAATCTTTGTTTCCAGAAATAACTCTGAACCAGGTTTTCAGCCTTCCATCCTTTCCTTTTGGGTTTTCTTCCTTATTATTTCTTAGTAGAAACAGACTTGGAAATATCTAACACCTCTAAGAAGCTTTGGCATTGTTGAATTTTTGAAAAGTTTGAGAGAGAACTGGAAAGGACTAATGAGACTGAATAGTCATGACAAGTTTACAGGATCAGAACCTTAACTGGTTTGAAACAGTGTTATTCCACTGACCTCAGCTGGCATGACTCCATGTATGTTCATGGAGTTCAGTAAAGCCACAGATATACTCACTCCAGCTGAGGATCTGACCCCTGAAATGATGGAGTCATATCTAAAGCAAACTGAACTTTTGTCATGAAGTGGTCTTCAAGGGAAAATAATTGCTAATTCAATGACTCCCACTGTTTTATTGCAGTTGCTGGGCGTTCTGCACTGCAGAAAATCTTTACTTTTAACTGGTGAATCAAGAGTTTCCCCAGCAGCTTCAATACACGGAAGATCAGAGGTGCAGAAGTGTGTACACTGTCCTTCAAATGTTATGTATTAGAAGACAAGCCCTACGGTCAGTTTGTGAAGCAAGAGTGACATACTCAAGAGAAACCTTCCCAGCTAGACATTTTGTCTTACTGTCCTATTAGCTTTACCAGTAAATGGTAAAAAAACATCTAAAATCCTGGTTTAGATGGCACTTTTGGACACATAGGGGATTTTCATAGTCAGGGTTAACTTTGTGTAGAAACATCCTGAAAGAGCTCACTGGGACCTGTTTTCTGTACACCAAAGCAGTAACCCTGGCATCTGTATTGATGCTACAGCACTATCCACACAAATTAGTCCTCAGAATTGCAGATTTTGAAACTGAAGAAAGTAAGCAACCTGCTCAGGAGGTTACAGCTTTTCTGTTCCTCTTGGCAGCCACTGAAGGGAGATGAGCAGAAAAGAAACACGATAAAAAAGTAAATGGCACTTTCCTGCTAAGCTAATCAGTTCTGTTTGAGAACAGAGGGCCATGCCAACTGCAAATCAATGCACTAAATCACTTTCATTCTTGTGCGAGTCCTGCTGCCATGGCAGCTGCTAACAAGGGAATAAAGAAAACTGTTATTGGATATTTAGTAGACTTTTTAAGTGCTTGTGTAAAATAACATATTTTATGTAATGCAAAGTTATAAATGTAATTGGAGTTTATGGACATTATAGCGAGGAGAAGAAACAGATTCATCTCCTTTCTGCACAAAGAGCTGGTTTATATTCCCACACTACCCTTAGCAAACTCTGTCTGCAGTGTTAAAGAGCAGCCTTCCTGTTGGATTTTAACACTTCATCATTTTATTAAGGGGTAAACGCTGAGGTAATAATATGTCTGATATTTCATGTGGTTTTTAACATGTTCAAGTTACAGAGCAGAACTAACTCATACTTACTTTAGGATGAAATTAATGCTCTTTAATGCCATAGGCTATATTGACTATGTCTTCACTGACTATTAAAGAAAACCTACAGTGCCTGCTCCAGATGTGGATATGTACAAAAGCATGTGTAGATTTAATTGGATAATCCCACTTAAGACAATAACTGCACTAGGGGATTTATTTAATGATGTAATATTATATTATCTTTTTCCTATTCTTTTCCAAATTATTCCCAAATAATAATCTTACTTGTCCCTAGATGTGACTGGGACTGTCCCTTCCTGTGGTAAGTTTCTGCAAGTTTTCAGTGGTGTTATTCATATAATGGTTTGTGTTGGGAAGGGACCTTAAATGTCATCTTGTTCCAAACCCCCTGCCATGGGCAGGGACACCTTCCTTAGTGAAATGGCTCATGAGGAGGTTGCAGTTTTCCTAGAAAGCTCTGTTTCTGCAGCACTCTCTGAATTTTCAGCCTAAAATAGAGGACTCACAACCCTGAATTCATGGTTTGAATCACTGTTGCCCATAAGAGCAGACCAACTTTGTCATCATTTAAATCATCAATCGTAGCTGTGCAGTGAAACGCTTAATATAAAATACCCATGGGCAAGCAGTAGACTGCCTTCTCTTTAATTACATCAATCCTCAATCACCCCAAAGCAATGCCATCCTTGGAAGTACTAACTCTGACAGGTAGTACTTCTGGGAATGCCATAAAAATGCCAGCAAAGCAGCAATGGCAGAGAAAATAAGCTGCCTCATCTTTGGAGAATTATTGAACTGTACTAACATTCAAGGGTACAATGTCAGCACAATACAGAAAGAGTTAGATGCATAACCCCCATTATTATTGTTGATGGGAGTCAGGTGTCAAGTTTCCTTTGCATCGCTCTGAAAACCTGGCCTTCTTTGTAAAGCCTTAGCAAACTTTCCCTTTGTCACTGCTCTTAATTGAGGAAAAGATTTGAAGCCATTTTCATTTTGCTAGGATTGAATAAAGACTAAAAACACAAAAAGAAAATACTAACAAAGTAGCAGTGATGAACCTGAGACTTTAAGATTCTCTACAGGCTGATGGAAAGTTTAATAAATATTGAAGGCTCATGCCTGAGCAGCTGAAACTGGAGGAGTTGCTTTGTAGTCAAAGGCACTGTAGTACCAGCAACACCTGGGACAGACCCAGGACAACCCCTAACTGCTTCTGGCTGTCTCGGCTCCCAAGGGTCAGTCAAGAATTTAAATGCCTAAATACTTGAATAACTGGCTCAGTTAGCAGACCTGACTTCTCTCAGTAGCATCTTGTCTGAGAAAGCCCTGCAAGTCTCAGCCCTCTTATTTCACCCTAAATTGGAACAGTAGTGCCTTTAACTTTCTGCCCACAGACAGATTAGTTAACACAAGACTGCCTCATGTTACCAAGGATAAATCAGGGCAAGAATCAGGTTAAATATACATTATTATTATTATTATGGAAGTACAAGAGGGAGAGGTCATACTTGGCTCCTTACAGTAGATGAACAGAGAAGAGATTTTAAAAAGCCTTTAACCACTAACTGCCAACTGGAGCTCTCTGACGCAGGCCATTGTGTCCAATATTTAAGCAGGTATTCTGTCCGGGAAGGAGTGGGTTACAGTGCAGAGAAGAGAGCTCATAGGCAGTGTCTGCACTCAGCTGGGGCTGTTTCACATCAGTCCCATGGTCAGTTTTGGAAAGGAAATGGACAGCTCTATCTACATCTGCATTTGTGGGCTTAACTGCAGATCAGCAAGTGAAACCTTAAAAGAACTGGAAAAGCTGTTTGTGTTGACCTGAAGCACATTGCTATGCCCATGTTAGGTGACCCACTTTACAGTGAAACTATCATTTTACAGAATATAAAATAAATATTTAGCTGTTCATCCATATTGGCCTTACACAAATATCTTTACAGTTTCTCCATGTAGTAACTCGTGGTGTTTGCAGTTCTTTGAGTGCCTTAAGCAGGAGCTCTGCAAGTATAAAAAAACTTTGATCCCTCTTTCAGTAACACACCATTCAGTTCATTACCCAAACCTATATGTAGATCAAGGACTGAAAATATCAAGAAAACCTGTTAATAGAAGAGCCTTCTTGCAGGGACAGCATTGCCTGGGGAAGCAGAACAACCCCCTCTGCACCTTGTAATCCAGCCACAGGCAGTGGTAACACCCATCAGAACAGAGGTCAGAGTTTCCTGGAAAGGTAGGGTAGAAATCACATCTCCTAACTTTGGACATCCACAAGTTAGTCTTTTAGCCTAAATCAATAGTCTAGGTCCCAGGTAAAATCAATAAGCTCCTGCTGGGAGGGCCTTATTGTACCTATCTCAGTAGGCATTTGTTTGTACCTGTCCATGCCAATGAGATCAGTCCCTCCTAGGGCTGTTCAGCCTTTCTTACAGCAGATGACAGCTGAACTTGGAGGCAAAGTCTGGAAAACTGAAATTTGGCTTTAACAGCCCAGCCCCACCTTAGAACTTAGGTACCTGAGTGGACTGCTGGTTTCAGAAGGTGGCAAAACCTTTCAAAATCAGGTGGTGCAGCACAGAGCTTTGTATGCTCCTTGTCCTCCTGCATGCACAGTCCTGAGCCACAGTCTGTAGTACTGCCTGCAAAGGCAGCTGCTCTGCTCCCCAGCCCTCAGCTCCACTGTCTCCAGGCATCCTTTTAAATATCTTTACTAACTATGGTACTCCGGGTTAGACCACTCATGTTTCACGTAATCATAATTTAGCTGACAGGTTTAAATTAGTGCTAGGAAAACCTCTCTTAGCCCAAATCAAGAATTTTCATATAGATTTCTGTTCCAGCTTAGCGAAGTCTCCTTAAGTAGTGCAGACTTGTATGTAGACACAGGCTGATAAGAAACTAACACATTTACCATAATACTGGCCAAACTAGGTACCTATATAGCTGAAGACTTTGCTCTTTTATAATACTGTTTAATAATACTGTTGGGCATACAATCAAATAGTCATAGTTAAACACACTGATTTATTGTATGCTTAATAAATCCACTGGCTATTTTTATGGTCTGTTGCATCTCTATTCAGCACACGTTGAGAACTGGTGGATTTCATGCTATTATTTTCTCTGTGCTTCTCCTGTTTTCTAAAGTGATGACATCCCAAAAATAGGGATAAAAAAAGGAGGAAATAAAAGCTTGTCACAGTTTATAGAATGCAAAATAAAAATATTTCCAAAATGAATCTTCAAATAGCACAAGAAGTTTGCTAAGATGTGGATTTTAAATTGCCATCTCCAAGCCACAGCCAGATCACTTAGAAATACATAATATAGTACACTCCACAGGCAGACAGATGCACATAAACTGATAATAACTCAAGAGTTTTTATCTCTATGTGTCCTCAAGCAAGGCATCAGGAGAGAGAAACACTCTTGCAACAAAATTAAATAGTTTTAGATCTAATTTTACTAGGCTGAACTAGATTTCAAATTGATTTCCAAGGAATCTAACAGGGAACAAAACACAGACACATTGCTTTTCTTATAAAAAAATCCATCAACCACCTTGTGTTTTTACTTACTTTGCTCTTTACTGGAAGTAATAAGAAACTAATATTTCAGACGGCAACATGTTTCATTCCATAGAGGTCTTTTCTGGTGAAGGAATTTAGGGTAGGCTGGTACAGAAGCACAGAATTACAGCCCCTGAGATTTGTCTATGCGAGTGCCTATTTGAATTCATGGGATGAATCTGCAGCTAAACCCAACTATCTCCATCCCAGAAATGCAGGAAAGCTGCAGGACTTGCCACTGTAGAAAGAAATTATGTCCTAATGCATGATGTGGTAAATTAAACATATCTCCATTTACCTCAAACCATATTAAATCCATACAAATCACATGCACGGGTTTTTTGCTGGTCCTTTCTGCTTCCTAAGTGATAAGCCAGAAGTTACTTTGGCCTCAGAGTAAATGAGTGCAGCTGTGTGTGGAGGCAATGCTGGGATCAGGGCTGCAGAAGGGCCAGGGCACAGGGCATAGACCTGCCACTGCCTGTTAGGTGTTGGATTGGCTCTGGTAAAACATTTCACACAGCTTCCCCAAAAGCTTTCCAAGGGCAGCGGTTCTGGGTCAGCAGACAGCTGGGACAGGATGCACAGAGGATTAGTCCAGCTGCCAGGCCCCTGAGCTAACCAATGTTTCACATTCAATGTTCTCTGCAGTATCACAATACCATAAACTCTTATTGCTACTCAATATAATTGCATTTCAGAGCTCTCGTCTTGGACACAGATGCCATTTTGCTAAGCACTGAACAAGAAGAGAGCAAAAAGATATCCTCTGCTCCACAAACTATATAAAAAAAAATTATACTGGCAGCAAGTGGATCTATTTACAGGAGACCCCTGTGCTTGGCAGGCCCCATTCAACTTGCAGGCAAGGCACAGCAGCAGGTGCTTCTGCGCCTGGGCGCTGCATCGTACTGAACAGCCTGTTACCCTGTTTCAGAGGAAGATTTCATGGCTCCAGGTTCACACCTCTGACTTCTAACTCAAGGCACAACCTGCTTTGAGCAGCTGAAAACCTTTTCCTGAAATGCTGATTACCAAAATGTTCCCTGGTTTTAGTTCCCTTCAGTTATCAGACTAAAAACAATGTGCTGTGATGTTTTACATTTTCATTTCAGGTTCTTGCTGAAGCAGAAAACAAAAACAGTAATGCAGAATTTTTTTTTTCTTTTAAAAACCTAAATTCCTTAATCTGAATAGTCCCTTTTGTCTCTGCTTTTAAGAAAAATGTTCCAGTTAAAAATCATATTCAACCAAAGCGTTTTTCTCTCTGTGTATTTCTCTGCTACCTCCAAGAAAAACTTTCCTTAACAGTTCCCACATGGGCCAGAGTGGGATATCACTGCAAATGCCTTGGATTGAAAAGCAATTATAAAAAGCACACCTTTAGTAACTGTCCACTTCAGAGGCCATGCTCTCAGGGCTGCCAGGCAGTACAGCTGCAAACAGGGACAGTCCCACATATTTTAACCCTTTCATATTCCCCAGTCCAAAGGCTTTTTTTTCCCTTTTGGACTGTTCAGCCAGATATGCTGTTCCAATTGCATTGACTGATTGCTCTCAAGGGCCCATGATGCCAGTAAAGCTCCACTTTAAGACCTCACCGTGTAGGACTGAGAAATGAAAACACAAACCAAGCAGGAATGGGCATCAATAACCCCTTGAAAATATACACAGGCTTGAACTTATCCTATGCAAGGCACCAACCTGGAGCTCCTGCAGCAGCCAAAGCTGCTGCTGTGTCTACAGAAACATCAGCCCTCCGAAGGGGTTTAGGGCAGCCGCAATTCCAACTAAAACATGGCTGGAGGGGATGGACTGAGACCCTCCCAGCCCCAGTGGAACTGTGGCAATTTATAGGGACCCCAGCACAGCTTTGTCAGTGTGGGTATAAAGCATCACACAGAGCCTGCCTAATTGCCCACGAAGCAAAAAGCACTTGGGCAATGCTGCTGAGCCCTGCGCACTCAGAAACATTTGATTCAACAGCTGGTTCTCAAACTCAGCTGTAAGGGCTGTTTCCGACACCATGCAAGTAAATCCCTATCTAGAAACTGGCTGCTTAAAGTAAATGATGCAGCATGGTGGCTCTACAAGCCATAATTTAGAAGGCTGTGAGCCTTCCCAGGAAGTGCTGTGGTTTAAAGACATTGTTATATTTCCCACAAATTTGCCATATTTTTCTTTTGCGTTAAGAATCTCTTCATCCTGTCAGTCACTGTCAGCCCAAGCCTGAACTGACTAAAATATGGGAAGGAAGATAAAGAATCATGTCCTGTTGTGCGGGGTCTCTTTCTCCCTGTATTCCACTCCTTTCAAAATAAATCAAGGCTAAACACAACTGTAAAAATGTAACTATTTAAGTAGCTGCAAATACTGCCTTAGAGAAATAAAAAGTAAAGGTTTTTTTCAAGAGGTTTTGCAGCTGAGTTTACACTATTGCATCATATTTGTCCCTTCCTGAGTGATTTCATACTCCACACAAACCAAATTAATTACTTAGGACTGGTTTATAATGTCCACATTGTGTTTTTTAAAGAATAGTATTGAAGAAACCTCTGACAAGTAAAATAGCTTATGGTAATCAATTTGAATATGAGAATGAAACTAATTCAGTAAAACATTGTTAACGCTGATCTGGCAAACCACTGGTATCCATCTGTCTAATCCTTCTTGTGTTCGGAAGTTGCATTTTTGAAAAACAATTATTAGTAGTGCTCATTAGCTGCCAAGCAGAAGAGCATGCCACGAGCTGCTCAGAGATAGCTCATATTAGCAAATGCTGCCTGCTTTTCCAAGTCTGAGCTACAACCTGCTACAGGACTGCATGGCCAGGGCAAGCTTTCTGCTGGAGTCTGTAGGGATGGGAGAGTGTAAAGGATGGGCCCAAGGAAAAGTGCAAGTTCCTGCAGATTCCAGCTGTCTCCCTAGAGCCCTTCAGCACCTCCCCACCAGACAAGCTATTCCAGTATGCGCTATCCCTACTGTTAGGCAGGGGTTTTTTAATGTCTAAAGTGAATTTTCCTTGGTGCAATTTAAGTCCATTACTTCTAGTCGTGTTAATGCACATGGAACACAGTTTGCTCCTTTCTTCCATGCAGCAGCTTTTTTGTGCTTGCAGGCTGCTGTTATGACCCCACTCAGGCTGCTCTTCTCAAAGCTAAACAATTTGTCCAACATGTATAAGGGCTGATTTTTAGAAGTGTTGAACTCCTGCTGTTCCTGTTGCTTTTATTCTGGTGATTGAGAGTGAAAGAACTTCCGTAGAGTTGATGATCAAGCTGCATTGTCTGGTGCCCTTCAAATACTGATAGGTATGAAGGGCACAAATGTGTTTATAGCTGTATATGGGCATTCTTGTCTTCACAATAAAAGTGTATTTATGGGACCTATGACCAGCCTTCTGACTGCATCCCCAGGGCAAGAGCAACTTCACAAAAAAAGCAGGTTTTAGTGGAAACTTGCCTGCTTTATGTGCCAGGCTTTGCTGAATCATTTGTACTAAAGCATTTTCTGTATTTCATGTAAAACATTTCTTGTCCCATGGGTTTTTTTATTTGTTTAAATTATTTTTATGGCTACTGTGAAAACACTGTTCATGATTCTATCTTAACTATTTGCTGTTGCTGGAAAATATATCCTTGGAAGAGTGAACTGAAATCCTTTTCCATCCCAAAACAGAAGAGTGAGGTTTTCTTCCTAGAATAGGCTTCTCTTCAGCAGAAATGATGATTTTTGTGCTTAGAGGTACTGGAGCAGATTTTCACTTGGAAGACTGTTTTTATAGTGAATGCACTACAAAATATGATGCTATCATCTTGTGATAGTGTTCCAGGGTGGCTAGGAATAAATTCCAGTATACCTGCTCTTTGTCTCTCAATTTCCATTGTAAATAAAGCTTTCTTTATGTCCATGCAGGCCCTTATGAAATCTCTTCTTCATGGCTTCAGAGGCTTTTGGTACAACTGTAATGCCAGCAATAATACCTTCATGTATTGCTTCTCATAAACATAGGGTTATATATTCTGCATTTCCGCAGAAAAGAGGTTTTGAAATATCTTTTTTTTTTCTTCTCTTAAACCCTCTCTGCTAGCCTTGAAAAGTAACTTCCTCAGACAAATACAGAGAACATTTAGAATTACAAAGTAAAAATAGCTGTTCTAATTTTGGGCTACCTGTCATTGCTTCTTTTTGGGAAAACAAAAAAAAAAAAAAAAAGAAAGAAAAGTCATGGAAGGAAAAAAGGAAAAGAGAGTGAGAGAAGGAGGTTTTAATAGTATTTCTTTCTATGATTTTTTTCAAATCCAACCTTGTCCTCTATTCTTATTTGTAAGATTTCATCAAACTGCTGGAAACAAGGCTAATTATGCTGGGCATTAACCTACACAGAGACCATAAAATGTGAATACACAACTCTCCTAATCTTGACAATTAACACTGAATTTCACCATTGGTAATAAAGCGGAAGTAGTGCCTCATGGTCTGTGCAGCAACAGGCAATAATGTGCAAAAGATGGAAGTGCACAATAATACCAATAATTTTAAACCTAACCTGATTATTTCCCTATAAACACCTTCATTTAATTATTGTCATTTATCTTCTCCTCCTTCACAGGCTCAATAATTCATCTGTGCAGTGTGTATACTACAGCTTTTCTCTTTTCAGAGAGTTTACTCAAAACCCAGTCCTTCTCCTCCTTCCAGACACATACTTAAATGTTCCCATGCTTAGCCAATGGATTGAAATATTGAATAATAATCATTATCGTTGGTATTGATAGAAGCATATCCTGTCATTAGGACCTGCCTGAGTTTGGTTGGCACAAACCCATCCATTGCTGCTCTAGGCACCCAGCAAATTTTACATCCTGTTTCTCTGCCACACAAAGTGAAGTCACCAGCAAGGGTTTTGGGGACAGGTGGAAAACAGTACCAACAAAAGCTTAAGATGTTTAAAGGGTCTCTTAAGACAAAATAAAAATGAAATTGATAAATTTTGAATCCACGTTGTAAATTTCACCTATCAATTGCACAAAACTAAAGCATAAAATATTCCTTTACCTAACAATAGTATAGTATAAAACTAAATGGATTCACATTTTGATTGGTGGCAGGAGTAAGCATTAGTCACTGCAGCAAGAAAGCACCTCCTCATTGCTTGGTTAATGGGTTAACTCTATGAGAAGTGAGAATATTTTCTCAGCAGTGAAGATTTAGTTTTGTGTGTGACATCAGTGTCTTGAGGGTTAATCCTGAAGGTCTGACAGTTGTCAGCAGTCAGGCACAGGTGGAGTATACACTCTTCAGGATCTCAGTACCCAGACACAACAGTCACTGCTGGTGCTACAGCCAAGGTCTGCCCTGATCCTACGTCTATCATCTGAAGCGTTTCCCTTACCAAATGCAGCCTCTGGATTAGGTCCCAAAAGCCTACGCTCTTTTCACTTCAATCAAAGAAACCAGCTGAGAAAGTCAGGAGTGAATACCAGCCTTTATCATGATCACAACCCAACAGTGTCACACGCAGTGAGACGTCGTACAGAGACACCACATTGCTCAGTGAGCAATGTCTTAGCAAAAAAGTGTCAAAGGATTCACTCGGGAAAATCTTCTGGCTATAGCATTCATAAATAGCTTCGTTCTTTTGGTTCCTGACATCACTGCAATCCCTTAATGAAATTGCAATTGAAGGAGACTAATTTGTGCTCTAATTATATATTAGTCTGGGCTGAAAGGTTTCTGGACGGAAAAAGGTTTTCTTCAGGCAATCTTTTATTCTGCTTATTGTATTTACTTAACAAAGAGCAGTCAGCTTGTACAGTGAATTCCTGTAATAGAGTTGAGCTGTAATGTTACCCAGCTAAGGGCAAACATGTGCAGTCATTTTTGATGGGTTCTGATAATAGTCTTTAACAAGAGCAAGGATTGTTTGCAAATGTAGGAAGAACCAGGCCAAAAAGATAAAAGATGCACTGCTGAAAAAGTTTAAGAGCTATTCAGCTGGAATACCTTCTAGACTAGTGGTACTTTAGCAGACAGGTAGTTTAAGGAAATTCAGAGAAATCTTTTCTCAATGATAATGAAATTTCCCATGGTAATATTTTTTCCTGGCCAGCATTGTTCACAATGTGCAGGATGCAGAGCATTTCCACCTGAGGAAATAGGTGAGCCTCAGCCACCTATTTCCTCAGCCAGCGCTGAGGTTTTCTAAGCAGAGAAGTACTTTAGGAAAGCAATGAAGTTTTTCAAAGCTATGGATCACCTTTATAAGGTGTGTTTCTGTTTTTTTCTGTCAAGTAGACACTCTGTTATTGTTGGTCCTCAATAAAGTCCCCATTTGTGTGTCAGAAGCAATTCAGCCTAAGCAAAATAAATGTCCAGCTGAATAAACTAGCTATCAAAGGAAATAAAACACTTAAATATATATCTGTTTCTAGTGTTTGCGTTAACTTCAGCTTTTCCCTATAGATAAATCCTGGGCCAAGTATTGATCTAGTATAAATCAGTATCAGTTCTCATTTTGCTGAATCTGCCCTGGCCTATAATGCAGAGTCTGATCATGGCACTGGAAGTAAATGTCTCTGCCATCCACTATCTGCAGGATAAACAGAAGCTGCAGTTAAAAGCAACTGTGCTTAATATGAACAGGCACAAGGGGGATTTCAAATAGTGTTCTTATAGTGTGAACAATAGCTTCCTGGGCACACCAAAAGGGTTTTCCAAAAATCATATCAACATGTGATAGAATTAGAAGTCATTGTAGTGTCTTGGTGTTTGCATGTGCTAGCTGTAATAAATGCATCAAGGTTCAGTAAAATTTGTGGGACTGTAGAGTCACAGAACATACTAAGTTGGAGCACACACACAAGGATCATCGAGTCAAACTCCTGGCCCTGAACAGCACCATCCCCAAGAGTCACACCCTGTGCCTGAGAGCATTGTTCAAACACTTCTTGAGCTCTATCAGGCTGGTGCTGTGACCACTACCCTGGGGACCCTGGTCCAGTACCCAACCACCCTCTGGGTGAAGAAACTTTTCCTAATATCCAACCTAAACTTCCCCTGACACAACATCAGGCCATTCCCTCAGGTCCTGTCACTATCACCACAGAGAAGAGATCAGTGTCAGAAAACACACACACAACAAAAAACCAAAAACCAAACCAAACCAAAAACAAAACCAAAACAAAAAACCCACAGAAACAAAACAAAACAAAACAAAAAACCCCAAACAAACAAACAAACAAAAAAGACTTACTAAGATGTTTTGACCTGAGAAAAAGTGTGAAGTAGATGTGAATGCATTGTCTGAGTACTGATTTTATATGTGTCTTTTCTTCTGTTTTCTTTTAGAAAAACTAAGCATACTGTCAACCTTCATAGCACCCTTCAAGTACCTGAGTCCTGGCCCAACCACCATGGAGGATGAAGACAATTTAAGTAAGCAGTCTCTTTTCTCTATAGATGAATAATATAATAAAGTTCAAAACTAAAATCTCTGCAGTGGAGGATCTATTGTGGAGAGGTGGTTTTCCAACTATTGACAGACCATAAGCCCAGTCCTCATGTGAAATCGCAGAAGGGAGTTGGAAGGGACCCATGAGGATCATCGAGTCCAGTTCCTGGCCCTGCACAGAATCATCAAACTAAGAATTTATTAACCAGGCTTAAATAAACCTGTTATAAGCTAAAAATTAGCCACTCTTGGCTAATTGGTATTCTCTTGGGCCCTTACACCTCAACCAACTGTCTCAGCTCATGACTGTAGGGCTGGAGGAAAGTCCTGCTGGGTTTGAAGGAGTTAAGAAGAGTTCCAAACACCAAGAAGTCCAAGAGGGGCAGTTAGGAATTAAATCCCTTCAGCAAGCCCTTCCATTTGTCACCCAGAATCAATTATTGTGTGTTATCCAGCCCTGCTTATTTTAACACAACTTGAATCTTTAAATGAAAAGGAAGGGAAGCTGTCTGAACCAAATGAGCAATGTTTTAGTATCACCTACCAGATGGGTTTCTTTTGCAGCCAGACATGTGCTGACACATTGCCCTATTAGGGCCGGTTAGTGGGAGGAATTGGGTATATTTCCCTTGTTGTTGCTGAGCTGCCTTGGTTTGGTCATGGTGGATCACCAAGGGGATGAGCTGCTGGAGGAGTGAAGAAGCACAGCCTGCTATTTTCTGTTGCTGAGCATCACATGGACATCACACTATTCTGCTGAACAGTGAAGGCAGGCTATTACAGATCTCAGCAAAGGCAAAAAAATCCTGAAAATCCTTCAAAATTGCTCCCAGGAAGGCTCCATTTTCAGGAAGACATATGAGAAGTATACACACACACAGAGGAAACATATTATGCACACGACAAGCTTGTGCAGGCACCTCCTGCATAATAGTTCCCAAATGTGCTACTTAGTTATTTTTAGGTAATGTAGGAAGTTTGTACAAGCCAAACACTGTAACACCGTTTTCTGATTGCTACTGTAACACCAAGACAGCTTCGTGCCTGCGTGGGCTGTAAAACAGCTCACATGGACAGGGTAAGGCTATGTTTTCTGAAAGAGAAACAGCAAATGTCACTGTTTTCAGGGTCATCCTACCAGTCCTGCCTTCGGTCAAACATATGCTCCAGTGAAAAGGCAGCTATTTATTTCTTGGTATACATAAAATGTTTTAGGTGTTACTATTAGAATCTTTAAATATTTTTTTAAATATGAATCAATTTTAAATCATCCATATTTCTGTGTTCACTTGCAGTATAGTGGTCTAAATCCCACTAAAGCCTATAGCACACATGTACCACTGAGTAATTCTGCATTTTAACAAGCTTCAGTGATTTGCTCTGAACAAGTGGAAAAACCTTTTTCTGTGTTAACAATTTAACAGGAGCCCAGGAGAATGCTGGCAAGGTAGAGAAGTAGGTTGCTTATCCCTGTAGTTTTCTGCTCACCGAGCATCCTGTGAGAGCGCTGCTTCCCCAGCTGTGCTGTGTCAATGGGCAGAGTTCCACCAGCTGAAATGGATACAAATCCTGTTTCACATTCCCTTAGGCCTTCTTTACAAAGGGAGCCATGCAGTTTAACTACACCTGCATTTTCAACAGGGGATTATTAGAGTACAGACATGATTTTTGTGGTTTGTGATCAATTAACTAATACTAGAAGAACCTATCAAATGCACTATGCACCTTTGGAATGGAATTGTGGGTGAAATAATCATCTGTCTCCAATGAAGGTCTAATCTTGAACATGCAAGGAAAGGACAACCCTACTCATCCCCAGAAGGCAATTGTACCTAAGAATGTAAGAAATGTCACAGAGGATTAGAAATAGGAAGCCTAGCTCTGTACATGGTCTTCAGCAATTGCTAGTGATGCATTGAGAAAAAGGACATTTAAATGGGGATCCTCCCCTTGGTATATCTTTCTAACACCTAGCAAAAATGTACTCTGCTAGAGCTTGCACCTGAATCATATTTCTTAGACATCAACAGAACTGTCTAGTCCTCTCTGGAGCCCACTGATACTTCTGATCTCAACAACAGCCAGGAACAAGGAGTGATTTAGAGTGTTGTCCAAAAAGTGCATCCTTTTATTGCTTCAAGCCTGCTGTCTCTAGTGCCAGGATTGCATGGAACAGTGAATAATCATTCCCTGTTCACTGCCTACCTGCCTGCCTTTCATGATGTTACAAGCCTATGGCTGTCCCTGACCTCTAATTGTGCCATCCCCACCTTGCCATGGCATCGAGGCAGATTATCACCAGCCACAGATACTTTTGAATCCAGATTGTATCACTAGCAGGAGCACATGATTCCTGGGCATCTTGTTATGGAGCGCTGCCACAGGCACAGGCTCAGGGCAGCACACACCTCCCCAGTGTCTGCAGAGGGAGCTGATGGTCCCCAACACACTCATTTCAACCCCCGCAGCAGTCTTGAAGGACACATTCCAGACTCAGTTCGGTCTGTTCATGTTCAGTTATGAGCATGTTGGTCAAATTCCTCTTCAGACAGCATGAGGCCCTAGAGCTTTTGTTTCCACAGTGTGAGATACAGCAGCAACTCTGTCTCTAAGAAAAAAGTGAATATCCCATTCCAGGAGGCAGAACTCCAAGCAATCCCTCACTGAAACAATTCCCTTATTTTTCTTTTGAAAACTGTGTCTATTGCTATCATTTGGATTTCTCCAGGGTCTAAAATGTTCTGGCCCTGCTTCAGCAAGGCATGTCCTTAAGTCTGTTTTTGCCATGGTCTGCTCACATTTTCTTTGCTAGCTTGGACAGAGAGTATCAGAATTTGAGTATCATCTAAGTCAGATCATTAGATCAATTGAATAATTTCCTTCACTGGTAACATCTGTACTAGATATACATGGATTTCACAGCAGCTTTGGATAAGTAGAGTATGTTCACTCTGGAACAGCTAAAGACAATGGCAATCGCCTTTCACAAACTTTTTACCTTCACTTTAAGCAAAGTCCTGCACTTTGTTGCACTGGTAATGCTTCTCTCTTCAGTGTAGAGTTACACACCAATAAAATCTAATGGCACTGGTTTAAACAGCCTGAACTGTGTGAGCTGCCAGGGAATGTTCAACAGCCACAGAGAAATCATGGCTTACATAGACTTTTTACATGAAAGTTTAAAAATACAGATGTAAGAGAGGAAAGAGTGATTTCTGTTGTTAGCTTCAAGTTTATTATTCCAAAGTCAAGAATATCAACCTAAAAATCCCAGCAGAAGCGTTCCCAGTTTTTGGTTGTGGAATCAATAAGTGTATGAAAATGCCATCTTGCCTGCAAGTGGAGACTGCCCTACATTGCATTTTATGTAGGAGCTGGCCTTGGACAAAGGTACCATGGCTCTGGCTCCTGGGTTCATACTTATTGCTCCTGATTTAAGATTTTTCACTTTCAAGTATTCCAGGAATTATGAAAGTCAATCCTTCTAATATCTGCAGTCAATGTGATATAGATGAACAGCAAAAATGTACTCTACCTAAGCAATCCAGTGTTTACCAAATATTTCTAAAGACAGTAACTGCCTGTCTCAGAGCTATCAGCTGAATCAGGAGTTGGCCATAATACAGATATTGCAAATTCTTTCTTCTAATATCACAGCTTTCCAGTGATGTAGTGCCCGTTGTAATTCAATAGTAAAGATGCCAGCAAAAAGGAAGCTACCACCTACCACCTCGCCTTTTCGATCTTCCCTAGAAGTTGGCTTGGCAGCAGAATAACCTTCAGCAGGAACAATATTATCTCTTCAAATGTAGCATGGAGCATCGGATGGTTAGTTCTGCAGAGCCCTTAAGACCCAGAGTCATAGTCAGTGTCATTATTAGTGATGCATTATAGTTCTGAAATGCTCTTGATGATGCAAACTCTCTAGGTTAACTCTACTGTGCATAATGACCAAAAGGAGAAAAACATGAAAGAGCAGTCAGAAGATTGAGGAATAGTGCATAAATAAATATATTTCACTAAGTGCTTTCTTTTCTCCCATTCAATTACTGAAGCAAACACAAGATCACAATGTCTCCTGTTGCTTGTGAAACTGCAAAAATCAATGAATAAAGTTACCTGAGGAGATATTACAGTGCAAAGCTGTGGGACTTTTTTAGAAATCTTACACAATAAATTAGAAACTATTGCCAAAAAACTATGATTTTTTCTTCCTTCTTTTTTTAACTCCACCCCCTTACAATGTTATTATTCTCCAAACTTTCATCATGGGAGAACCATCATTTATTATCTTTTTTCCCCCAAATGTAAAGATCGTATTTGGGAAAGTCAAGAACAAAGACATTATGACAAATAACAAGACTGAAAATGATCCACAGTTTTGCATTTTCCCTGTGTGTATCCTCTGACTTACCCTTTTCCTTTTAGTGCTCTTCATTTCTAAAATTGCTTGTGATTGTTCTATTACAGCTGCTTACAGTATTTATCTTGTGTAGTTTGGTGTCATTTGCCTGCTTTGTCTGATTTTCACAATAGAAGTACATGTGCCACCATTAGAGAGGTAATCTTATGTCTGCTACACAGAGGTCTCATAAAAGACACATTTCAAAGACTTCCTATTTCAAAGATACCTGAAAGTATAAAGTAATTTCACATTTCCTGGCAGCTGCCAGGGATCACACAAGTCTGTCAGGCTCACAGACTTTCTGAGGCACTCACTGAGTTTGGGCTGCCTGTGATTTACAGGCCATGAGGAGTTTTGGCTACTGCAGCACCTACTGAGATCTGAGAAGTACTGAGCTGTTTCCTGGTGTTTCAGGACCAGGTGCTCTAAAATCTGGTTGGCTGTAAGGATACTTGCACAGATTTTCTTCACTGTGAAGAGGCCAAAACGCACCATAAATACAGGCATGTTATCACCATGCATCCCCAGCTTTGTCCACATATCCTTTGTGCCTGATCTCTGGAAGTTTTACACTTGCATCTGCATTTTTTTCACTACATCAAGAGAAACTCTCTGTTGGCCAAAACATGGACTAGACTATTTTAAAGACACAATTTAAGACAAATAGGTAGTGTTTATTTTATGGTTTCAGTTAACCATGGTTTTATCGAGGGTGGTTAAGGTAAGACATTAAGGTCACACATTCATATTCACAAATCCACAGTTCTCTGACCATGAAAGAAAAACTTGATGGAATAAGACAATATGAATTATAAACACAAATAACATTTTGAGATTTCCTATTCGGTGGTGCATAATCAATACAAGTTCTTTTCAAAGCTGAATATTGTGTGAAGCAGGAGCTATCTTTCTTTTCATGCTTCTTGACTACAGTATCATTATGTACCATAATTGGGTCTGTAAAAACCTATTAGGTTAAGATGAGAGAGGAGGTGTGAAATACAGAGCCAAACCTGTTTCCTACTAAAAAATATGTCTACGTCAAAATATTTTGCCTTTATTTTAAAAAATACACATAACAAAAGGGATATCTTCTGAGTAGGATGAAAACTTGAGAAAGGAACATGATGGAAAATGGCCACTGCCAAGCTGGCTGGAGGAAGTTAAAGCTGATATCCCCTTTCCCCTCATATCAGAGTCTCTATAAATGGAGTTGTGAACTCAACGAGAAAACAGCACATTATCCTTGTGCCCTAGTTATCATGATCTTTTAAATGTCTTATTTACAGAGAGGCTGGTTTAAAGATGTCATACTTTATACAGTTGAATACCATATGATGAAACTTTTATTTTTCTATTATGTATGTCTTTTACTTTCCTTTCCTTCCTCATCTGTCTCCATTTTGTCCCCTTAGCTTCAGAAACTAAAAATTAACTAGTCACTAAGACTTTAATTTGTCAGTTCATGTTCTGCCTCAGCAAAGCTCTGCAGAAGAGAGGTCTGCAAATAACTTTGGTGAGACACAGACCCAGGCCGAAAGCTCAGTGTGTGCTGTAGGGTTTGCAGGAGAGGGAGCCTAAAGACTCAGTTCTGCAAAAGGACCCCCACACATGGCATTTGAGCCATGATTGTTACTCCTGTCTAAGCAGTGAGCCTCCTTCTGTGGAACAACTTGCATGAGTTCAGACTTCGTGCTCTGATGGGAAAAATTCTTTTGATATTTAACACAAGTGTAACGTGTCAGGATATAGAGGAGGTTTTTAATCACTATGGTTGGTTCCACATAATCCTCTGCAGGCTTCTGTGCACCTGTCAGCCCAGCCTAATACTGGGGTGCAGCAACGACACAGCACTCAGGCAGAAGTTTCTCAAACCTTAGCCAGCAGCTCACTCCTGGCAGCCAGCTTGTATATCAGGGTAGAGAGAAATCCAAACATGGCCATGGCCCCACAGAAAGTGGGAGGATCATTCTCTGTCCTCTAAGAACCACAGGGACCTTCCCAGTGTATGGGACGGACACAGCCTGTGCAGGCGGCATGATGACATCTGACAGTAACAAACCAAACCCTGGGAAAGGCTCCATGCTCAGTGCTGTTTGGAGTAAAGCAGGCAGCCACACAGTGCTCTGCTTGGAAAGGGATCAGATGCATCACTCCTGCCTTGTAGGTTGGTTACACTCATATTTGCTTCCTCCGCTAGTCTCTGCCCCCAGGAGTACACAGGAGGACTGGAGGATGTATCAGAGATGCAATCCATTTAACAAATTCATCAGAAATGGCAGAAAGGTTATAGGATGATTATTTAGCCAGCAGCACATCTTGTGTCTCATTCAGGACGTCAGTGAGATGAATCTCCATTCTCAGCCGTGCCTCTGCTGTGGCACAGAGCACTGCCTTGCAGCACGGACACTGCGCAAGCGTGGTCAGAGCAGTGGGGGATTCATTGGTTCAACAACGGAGGGCTCTCTCCATAGCTCCCCACTGCCATTTCATTCCCTTCCTGGCACTTCTGCCAGTCACTCTCTCCCGTTGCTTTTCTTTGATACAGATCATCCTTTACATTAGTAATTGCTCCTATCATGGTGCTCTGGCTTTTCCTGGTCTCAATTGGATTTATCTATAATTTTTGCATTAGCTGTTGCTGATGCAGAAACTAAGATTATCTGCAATTGAATTTGACAGAAAGGCACTCACTTACTAAACTGGGGTCTGAGTCCAGACCAAATTATTGTTTCAAATGCTGTGAAGGTCTGTCAGATCATTTCCTAGTCTGAATTCATGGTGTTGACAACACAAGAGGCTATGGTGTGAGCAGAGATGGTCAGTGCATTCATTACAAATAGATTATTCGATGCATTGGCCCATTTTTCTGTTTGTGAATAATTTCTGATTTCTAATAATGTGTTCATAAGCATTCGCCCACATGGATTATGGAACAGTTGTCATCCTAAGGGAATTTTGCAAACTATTCACGTTTTATTAGTAATTATCAAGACGTTCATTTAAGTCACATGGCATCCATTATGCTTCATCTTTGAATGATGTAATCTTTTCTTAAAACAGAAGGCTAATGACTAATAGAAGCAGACCTTCAGGGACAAGTAAACATTCAGAACATGCAAAAAAACTATGCTAGAAATAATAAACCAGCTGTTATACGGATATTTGAGAAAAACTCCTAAAAAGGGCTGAGCAATGATTTCTATCTAATTTTTTTCTTTTTTGGCTGTTCTGACAGCCCTGGGCATAATGTCAGCTTTGATGATGACAACTGTAATGTGAGTTGTTTTCTTTCTTTACTGACAGGTACCAGCAGTGCAGAAGTAAAGGAAAATCGAAACATTGGCAACCTGGAGGATCATCCAATAGCATCTACTGACAGGGCAAGAGGGGGAACACCTAGCAGTAAGAGAAAAAGGCCCTTAGAGGAAGGCAATAATGGCCATTTCTGCAAACTCCAGCTTATCTGGAAGAAAGTTTCATGGTCGGTGACACCAAAGAACGCTCTGGTCCAGCTACATGAACTTAAACCAGGATTACAATATAAAATGGTTTCCCAGACAGGCCCAGTGCATGCCCCAGTCTTTGCTGTTGCTGTGGAAGTAAATGGACTTACATTTGAAGGTACAGGCCCCACAAAAAAGAAAGCCAAAATGCGCGCCGCAGAGTTAGCTCTGAAGTCATTCGTTCAGTTCCCCAACGCCTGCCAAGCTCACTTCGCCATGGGAAACTGCATCAGCCCATCCACGGACTTCACTTCTGATCAGGCAGACTTTCCAGACACTCTGTTCAAGGAGTTCGAACCATCCGCACACAGCGAGGACTTCTCAGTCTACAACCCTGTCAATAACGAGCTGCTTTCCACCGCCTACCGACACGGGCGCTTGCTGTGCCACACGCTGGACCTGATGGGCCACGCCAAGCAAGGCAAGCACAGGATGGCCAAAGCGGAGAGCGAGAAGAACCCAGTGGTGCTGCTCAATGAGCTGCGCTCGGGCCTGCGCTACGTCTGCCTCTCGGAGACAGTGGAGAAGCAGCACATCAAGAGCTTTGTGATGGCCGTGCGAGTGGATGGGAGAACATTTGAAGGCTCAGGACGTAGCAAGAAGCTGGCCAAGGGTCAAGCGGCACAGGCAGCCTTGCAGGCCCTCTTTAACATTCGTCTGCCCAGCCACATTCCCAGCAGGAGTAAATGTCACCATTTGCCACAGGTGAGAGCTCCTGGGTAGCTGCCACCACGTTGGAGGAACTCTTTTTGATGAGTGGGATCAGAATTGCTGTAGGTGTTATTGGTCTACCAGATGGTTCCTCTGATGTTACAGCGTCATGCCATAAAATAATTCTTTTCCCTTAGAAAGAGCCACAAGCAAAAGGTTGGAAATTGTATTCTGAAATCACTGGGTACAATTTGCAGTGCATTCCATAGAAGGCATAGAGGAGAGGGCAAAATATAAAGGGAAATACCAATTTCACTTTGCCAGAGACAACAATAACGTTGACAGAGGCAGAAAACTTAGGTCATTCTGTGGTACTGCATCTTTTTTTACAGAGAGGCGCCCATATATAAAGGGATGCTCCATCTCCTCCTTTTAGAGTTAATTTTTGATGAGGACTATGCCATTCAGAGGAGACATCAGTGATAAGGAATGTGCCTGTGTCAGAGAAATTCTGCCACTGGAAGGATTTTTGTTTATTATAGGCTTACTGTTGAGGGTGATTTTTTTTGTTTGGTTGGTTTGATTTGAGGGTTTGGGTTTTCTGTTTTGTTTTTTGTTTTCACATATGCCTCCAACAGCACAATGGATACTGAAGGCTTTGAAGTTTTCTTGGAACAAATGTAGAGATTACTGCTGTATTCCTATAGAAAATATAGATCTGAGATGCATACTGAGCACATCAAAATTTCATAGTTGGTCATAGGCCAAAGGCTATCTTAGCATTACTCAGATTTGTGTCAATTTTCTAAGTTCAAAGGAAGTCAGGATTTGCAGACACTGGGAAGCATTACATAGGTTCAAGTAATTTATTGATTTGTTTGTGCTTTCAGAAAAGGTTTGATTCACCAGCACCAGGTGATCTACAGCTCCAAAGCTCCCTTTATGAAGGGAGCTGTTAAGGTCCAGGATTTAATGCAAAACACTAGGAGCACTAAGAGTCATTCTGCTGTTGGCTTGCTGTGAGACCCTAGGCAAGTCATTTAAATTCAATATGCGTGTAATAAAAATGAGCATATTATATGAAAGAATACTTCAAGTATCCTTAAGTAGTGTGTAAATGCAAATTATAGTAGCAATTCTCATTAACATTAGTAAAGATGATCATTATATGTTCAAGGAGTTTGATAGGTGATTAATCCTCTAGGTAACATGATTGCCTGCAGGACCGAGGAATTATATTTGGTGACCCAGAAGTTTCCTTTCTATGTTTCCAAAAAGGAAACATGACAAATGTGAGAAATGCTAAAATACACCATAATCCTCCACCTTTCTTTTAATTCCAGTTTGCAAACTCCATGAACTTGTGGGATAATAACATAGTTCAATAGTAGCAGTGATCTTCACAGCTTTGGGGGCATTTTGGAAATCTTAGCCAACATGGCAGTTTCACCTTTCCAGCGCTCCTTCAAAATACACATGGTTTTAAATGAGATACCTCTAGTGTTTCCTACCCAAATTAATTCTGGTTATAAGTAATCCCATTCCTCTGGTTGCTTTGCTGCCCCCAGTGAACTTTGCAGGGTGTGTCAGCAGGTAAATACCATGTATTTATTGACCTCTGGTTTGTCATGTTCTGAAACTGCACCACAAGGATCATTGCCTCAGTTCCTGAGCTCTCTGAAACATTCCCTGGTTCCTTAGCTCCACACTCACCTTCTGCCTGAATATCACATTTTACTTCAGTCTCCAGCTGTTCATTAAGCAACACATTCTCCAGTGTATGTTCCCCTTTTTATGACTTTTTCTCCTTTCTGTAAACTGCTGCCCTCCTTATCTTCTTCTCTTCACTGTTCTGGAAGTATAAATGTCAGTGAAAAGCTGTCACTGAACTTTCTCTGTCAGTATTTTTTGAGTGGTTATGTATTGTCCAACTAAAAGATTACTTTTAATGCCAGCATTTAGCACATTAATTGAGAGATAAGCCTTAACACTGATTTCTGCTGACCTCCTTACCCGCTGCTCTCATCAACAGATATAGCAGCTGTGACACAAAACCTGGGTTTGTGTTACTCACTAAGTCATAATTCAAATTCCACAGAAACCAGCAGACACATTTCCACTGACTTCAGCTTAAGCGTTAAATCCAGAAGCATCTTTTCTTGTTCTCACTTTGTTATGCACTACCTCACCAAGTGACTGGCTCTGCTCACTGCCTGTCAGCCCATCTGGTGTTTGGTCAGTAGAAGCTGCGTAACCATATTGGGGAGAGTGCAGCTCTCAATAGCTGGGGTCAGAGCCAGCTGCTCCAAGTGTTGTTTCAGCTCCTTCATGCCTCCCTGATCTTGTAGGAACCACATTTTGAAAGACATACTTCAAGCCAAGTTTTCAAAACTATTCCTACTTAGTAGCCTTGGTTTTTGTCCATAAGTGTCTAAAAGCAGGAGAGTCCCCTGAAACTCAAATAGCTTAGGAGTAGAATTTGAAATATTAGGAGGGATTGATTTCTTCACAGAATAAGGAGCAACTATTGTCCTATGCAACCATTCACTCTTTTCATGTGCTTCACTTTTGTTAGAATATCAAAGAGCTAACTCATTGGTAGTGGGGACAGGCAAACAAGATGAGCTGTATTTTGAGTATTGTGTAGAATCCAGGAGTGTGCTTATCTCTGTGTTTGTCCTTTACAAAGAGTATTCCAACTTTTCGCGTCTCTGCTTCTGTTCCCCTTGCTATTATCAGTGGGGTTAGGAGGCCACAATTTGGCTTTTTGTGGTGACAACCTGACTGGAAACAGGAAATAGCCAAAAAATCATGTAACACCAGTAGTCCAGTTATCCTGAAATTTTGGATTTCACAGAGTCCAAGAAAGTTTCAAAAAAAATCAGGTGTCCTTATGAGCTGGGCCTCCAAACCACTGACATTTCTACCTTGTTCATCAGGACTCCCAGGGAACCTGGTGTTCCTCAGCCCAGGCCTCGGGTGTGCCCTCGGACGGACAGACACTCTTCTGCTGACTAAGGGAAATTCAGTGTAAAATGTCAAAAGAGACACAATAAGAGGAACTACCTAAAGGAGGCTGTGGCCAGGTGGGGGTTGGCCTCTTCTCCCAGGCAGCCACCAACAGGACAAGAGGACATGATCTCAAGCTATGCCAGGGAAGTTCCAGCTGGACATCAGGGAGAATTTCTTCCCTGACAGGGTGAAGCACTGGAGTGCACTGCTCAGGGAGGTTGTGGAGTCACCAAGCCTGGAAGTGTTCAAGAAACAACTGGACATGGCATTTAGTAATGTGGCTTAGTTGGCATGGTGCTGTTCAGTCAAAGGCTGGACTTGATGATCCTGGAAATCTTTTCCAACCTTAACGACTCTGTGACTCTATGATTCCATGTCATCCAGTTTGTTCTGAGAGGTGCTGTCTACACAGGAGGCTTCCTGAACCACCAGGAAATGCACAGCATAGATGTAACACCCTGTCACCTTGATCTCTTCTGTTTCAGGTGAAACAAAGGGCTACAAGAATAGCAAAGCCAGAAATAGATAAACTCCCTGGGTCATCTGCAGTCCAACTTGCTTCTTCAGCTGCCTCTCAGCATGAAAACACTGAAAACACACCATGAAATTCTGAGCACTTTACAATACCAGTGCTTTCTTAAAAGAACATCACTGTGCCTCTGACTTTCTTTCCTGTGATTGCTGCACAGTGTGTTTGGGCTAACTGTAAAATTATACACAAAAGCTAAACAAAAGCATATCACAATTTACACCAGAAAAAAAAAAAATCTCATAATTTAAAGCCGAGATCATTGAAATTATGCCTTCTTTATTGCCATCAGCAGTGCATCAATCCACTTCTGTGAGTCTCATACGAGTACAGTGGTGACTGGGAGACCTGTGCACTTGCCCATGTATAGGGTGAAGAGAAGGTAGCTGAGATAATCCAAGAACCACCTGAAATGGTCACAAGATTTTCCCATCAATCTGCCAGTACTTCCTCAAACCAGATGTTTGATCTTTGCTAGGCACTGAAGTGCAAGATAAATACTATTAATGGTCAGAGACTGGGCACGCAATTTTGATAAGAGTAGCCAAGACAGGAACCAGGAGATGTCCTAAACTCGTGGCAGAGATAAAGTGAATCAGAATGGAAATTACGACTCTTCACTGCACCCTGTATAAGTCACCAAGTATAACTCCTTGTTTCCTGGCATACTTGGTCTGAACTCATATTGTCCATCAAATAAAATGCAATTTCTTCTATTATCAGCTTTCATGGAAGTCTGACAATTGTTTCTTCCCACTGTGGAAGCTCATATTCTTACATTCCAATGTAGGAGGCAACATCAGAGGGTGCTGACCTAACCAGCCCTAGTGGGTCTGCACTGGTAGAATTTCATCCACACACTCCCAGGCTTTCCAAGTGCAGTGTGTTCATTTCAGGAGATCAAAGTGGCCCCCAACTGCATCTGACCAACCTGCAATTGTTTTTCTAATCTTGTAGTCTTTCTAACCTGTCTTAAACAGCATTCTTACTGCTGTAGAGCAATACCATTAACACTGCCATAACAAATTAGTAAAAGAGGGGTGCTTGGATTTCAAATGGACCTAAATTACAAAAGAATAGGTGTGAAAATCACATTCACTCTGCTTTGAAATGGCTTAACGCTGCTGTTGCTGGTTCACATCCAGAGCCTCCAGAGCAGTGGCTGTCTATTTGTTTTAACTAAACCTTGCTGTGTTTTGTGTGTGTATCATCAAAAAGAAGCAGGGTTTCTTTCTTTGGCAAATATAGCTAAACTTTTGGATCCAGTTAAATCCCCTATTTGCCAAAAGTTTCATTTGCAGGCTAAAGCAACCTCAATCCCACATTGCAGTGATTCTTTACTTTGAGCAAGTCAAGGATTCTGGCCAGTTAACTTCAGTGTCACCTTGGTGAGAAGATGGCATCATTATGAGAAGAGCAACCACCATGTCAGGGAAAGCCACATACTCCACACCTCTCATCCACTTCCCCCCAGAAACCTGTTTCCCTGTGTTGCAAAACTGGTTCATTTTCATGCAGTGTCAGTTGTTTCTGCCTCCTTAACTTTATTTCTCTCACTATCCTCGTTTTCCAACTTCCTGGCAACTGTGGCATCTTGCCTGTGTCACAGTTAAGCCAGGGCTGAGGTTGGCAGTGATAAATTTGACTCCAGTGTGAAGAGCAGCAGCACATGGAGCAGGCATTGAGCTTTCAGAATCTGTTCCAGCAGGTTTCTGTGAAGAGCTTTGTCTGGTCAACTGAGCAGGTACATTGCTTTATAACCTACTCTGTATTCTCCTGCACAAAGAGAAACAGCTGATAGGTGTGTGTGTAGCTTCTGACAGAGGGATGCAGGAAAGAGAAATGGTGAGGACCAGAGAGATGCCTCTGCAATGCAAACAACATTTGAATTTCAACCATCTATTTCTTACTCTGTAGGTGGGGAAAGTTGTTTTATAATCAGAGCTACAGGCAATCAAGAAATTTATAGGATTACAGTTTCTTAAGCAAAACAATGGCAAAAGAACCAATTTAGAGGCACAGCATTAGTTTACTGGATACTGTTATTATTATCTGGGTTGCTAATTAGATTGTAGTCATTTTTAAGCTCACAGTTGAGGAACCGGGACCACCTCCTCACCTTTCTTACAAGTCCAATATAAAAGATAATTATTGCCCCAGAGAGATTACAGTTTGAGTCTCAGATGAAGAAATGACTTTGGTTTAATATCTATAATCCATGCAAGATCAAACAGAGATGCAGAATGGCTACCTACATGCAATTACAGGAATTAATAGGGTAGAAAGGACTCTGGTCACTTGCTCTCATAACACCAGCACATACATGTAGTCACATTAAGGGGTTTGCACATGAAAACCAGTCATCACTGCAAAGTAACACATTACTTTGCATCAGATGGGCTCCAATAATGCTGCAGTTCTCTGCTGCAGAAAGAAGTGTCCATCTCCACACTCCCTGCCTCTCCACACTCCCTGCTCCTCAGTTGCTAGACTGTTTAACTCCCAGCCACAGATAACTCCAATCCCCAGAAGATTCCCATGCACTCATCTTTAAGTCCTATGTGATATAGAGCATGCTCAGGGCTTTCAGAGCATTAGGTACACTAAACAAAACTCTCCTAAATGAGATGTTAAATTCTAAATGTATCACTCACCTAAATAATAATGCTTAGAAGACCTGCAATAATCATGGTAATTAGTTAATGAATGGTCAATCTTAATTTACAGGAAGTGAAAAAAAAATTGTAATATCTTCAAGGCAAAAATCTATAAAGCTAAAAGGTATTTTTCTCAAATTTATATATACTTCCGTAATTTAAGTTTATAAGCAATCCAAAACTCTTCTTGCTCTGAAAAGAAAGGAAAATCAAAAGTATCTAATTTTCCCTTATAAAGACTATGAAAGGTCCACAGTGATTACAGTGCATTTAGAGTAGGGTAAACCTGATTTAACCATCTAACTTGGCTGCTGGGTGCTCTTTTAGCTCTTTAGTAGTTGAAAATACTTCATACCACCCATGCATCCACAGAAACAGCGTTTGATTTCTTCCCTTCAGATTCTAGATTGCTTATTAAACATGGCTAGTGAGACACAGTGTAGACTCTGCCAACTTGTGCTGTTTGCCTCAATAAACCAGCCGTGTCTATCCATGAAGCCGATGGCATGGATCTGATTTGTGAAGAATTATTATTTGTGCAACCCATTAGAGTGAGACAGTTTGTGCACAATGATTAGGGCTCCAGCAACCAGCAGACCTAGTTAGTACATGAAAGCTGAATCCCAGACTGGTGTCATCCAGACATAAAACCTTCTTTTAAACCAGACACTCTTGCAGCTGTCAGAGTTGCTTCTGTTGTTTTCTGGCTTTGTAAGTGAGCTAGGGACACTTCAAAAAGCTCCCGGCAAGCTGGACCTCGTTAAAGCTCCCGCTTAATCTTGGACTTGCATCCTGACTTTGTTTATGATGTTTCATTATTACCTACTAAATACAAGCCATGATCATTCTGCTCTGCTAAATGGAGCTGTAATACAAGCGCCCAGAGTGAATTTTTCTTTGGTTGACTTCCATGCAAAGCCTTTTCTGTTTGAGTTGGAGTGTTACAGTCCTGCCAAAACCACGTTCTTTATCTATTTTTATCTGTAGTCACATCTAGGAAGCCTTAATTATTCAAGCAGATTTTTTCCTTCCTGGTACCGAGTACCAGAAGCAAGCTCCTCGCATTTATTTTACGATGACTACCTCCCTCTTGTGGTCCTAGTGCCAGCCCTGTAGCAGGCAGATCATCCTCGTGTGAGGGGAAAACTAACAACACAAAATGCCAATGCACCTTGGCAGGGCAGTGGTCCAGAGCCTCCCAATGATGCTGCTGAGAACCCCAGTGCCACATGCAGCAGTGGGACCACTCCTTTCCACTGAAGAGGGAATGTCTTTGTCCATTTTAATTTTATTGCAAGTGTTAGCCTTTAAATAGTGAATTTGTGTAGTAGTCATGGAGAAAACCAACATTTCTCCTGCCCCTTTATCTCAGCTAAAATGTCCATGCATACTGCAATGTGAAAGAATTATTTGCATACATACACACACACAGAGAATAGTTTGCAGGTCATAAAATTCAATAGGGAGAATGTATTTAGGGCTTTATCTTAGGATTGCTGAGAAGTAATGGACAGAACAGACTTTGGACTTGTTATACTGGTTGTAAAATGGGATTCATGCGTTTAGACATTTATACAACCAGAAAGGAGTGGCTCAGGTTCTTTGAAATAGTAAAATCCTTTGTTGCTCATGTAGTATTTTCTTTATAAGAACATCTTACAAGTGAGTTTGGATTTTTAATGGGAGCAAAATTTTTGGGCAAGGGTGTCAGGTTTTTTCTCTTTACACATACATGATGTATGATGTGAACTTTTGTTAAGCTATAATGTTTTTACAAACTTCTGAGAAATAGAAATGGGAGATAAATACATGTAAACACTGGAAAAGTGGGTAAATTATCCATCTCCATTCATCACATTTTATTCAGTGAAAGCAATCAACATTGTCTATGTCTCATGATACCCGTCAACTTCTTAGACTGTATTCTAAGACACATAAAATATTAATACATCCATTAAACTTTTATCCTCTACCTTTAATACTGCAATATTATTGTGCTTAGACAAATTCATGTTTCTTTTTCACCCTTTCTAGTTTTCTAATTGACAAGTCAGAATCTACTTCCAAGCAAGCTGTTATTCCCTATTTGTCTTCTGAACCGGGCTAGACATTTGCTATGACAATACCTAAGCATGATTGCTCTTAACCTGCTTGTCATCACATCTGCTGCAGACACCAGCCCCATAATCAGACCTGAATTCAGACAATGGTACCTTAAAATCAGTGCTACAATGAGATGTCATCCAAATGAGCCCATGCTACTGAAGCCAAGCTAATTTGTAATTCCTTTTGTGCTGCTCTCTTTATCCAGTTCATCTTTAAAAACTAAAGGTGGAAAGAGTACATTCCGTGAGCAAACATAGTCAATTAACAAAATGAACGTGGTTTGGTTTGTTCAGAAAAATAGTCTAAGCATCCCATGATTTCTAAGTTCTTCTGTTCTTGTTCTCTTCTTATTGAGTTCCTATTTTTAGGCCATCTTCTATGAACTGGGCACTAATGCTCACAGAAATAATTACAATCAACTCCTTTCCCTCTTATGTGGGTCACTGCTTTACTAGGTTAAACACAAGGAATAATGTGTGTCCCCAAGGTCTGGTGGGGAGGATGGAAACAGCTACACTGCCTTCATTTCTTGTTTGATAATTAGTTCTTATCCAAATCAACTTTGCCCTATACTTTTAAGGAATAATCCTCACAGGAATATTGGAGAACAAACTCATTACTCCTGAATGAGACCTCTCTTTTCTTCTACTCTCCTTGAAATACACACAAGTCATTCTAACCCCTGGTGCCTAATGATCCTTGTACACCCATCATACAGAGAACAGCTCATAACAGCACCACAAAGACACTCTTAGGGCTTGGTTGTCCTGGCCTTTGCAGAGAAACAGTGTCCAAGAGAGGAGTAGAAATGCTTGGTTAACCCTGACCCAGCTACACAGAAGCCCTCTGCAAACCAAGCCAGTGGCCATCAACATGAAGCAGCCAAAAAAAAAAAGTGAGCTAGAAATAGCAGGAAGCAGTGGTTGGTAACACAGCAGTCAAGTTTCTTGAAGGCTCATGGTTGTGGCAGCAATGAGGAGCAGATGTGCTGATTGGTGCACACTACAGGACACAAATCAGAGACACGCTGGAGTTTTTGTGTCTGAGTATCAGCAATTTGCACAAAAAAGGAAACATATCACATAGCTGTTAAAACTGTGGTCTGAGCCAAAAGTTAGCAGGCACCACTTGGAAAGCAGCATGAAAATAGTGTCCTATAATAGTGTTTATAGCAGCTCATAACACAATCACGTGGAGAGAAGAAGAATTGCCCATGAGGGTCTCCAGTCTGGAAAACACCTTCAGAAATGCTAAAGGCAGTTATCAGCTCTTACCTAAGAAAACCAAAAAAAGCCATGGCACATTGATTCCTATGGATCCTAGGGATTACTGAGCTTCAACTCAGCCCAAGTGCTTTGCTATTGCCAGCAAGGACTGACAGCACACTAAAACACTGTCATATTTTGCTACCTTTTGTGGCATTGCAAGTTCTCTCTTCAGCGCTCAATTAAATCCAATCAGGATTTTTCCTATATGGAGTTACATGGACATTACCAGAACAGGGGGCATGAATTGTTCACACAAAGATATCTTTGTCCATTCTGTGCCTGACTTCTTAAAAAATGCACCTTCAGTGCTGCAGCACATTCATGCTGATCATAATTCATACACATCAGTCTGCCTCTCTGATGGTTTGGGCATGGCCTAAACTATCAACATTTACTCTGGAAAGTATCTCAGCATGGCTGGAGGAGTCTGTGGACTGTATTTGCCCTTCCACCTGGTGCTGGCTACTAACTAAAGAAGACAGCAAGACATCTTAAAATTTATGTATTTGCTACATAAACTACTTTACTCAAATTAACAAAAAAAAACAAAAACCTGAAAAACAAATCCACAAATTACTGCCATATGAACTTCAAGTAGAAATTATTTTTCCCTTCCTTTTTTTTTTATTTAAATGTATGATATTTTTGGTCACAATCATAATAATACTTATAGGAGATGCCCTCTGCTTTTGCAGGGCAAGAGCCTTCAGCTGCATATTTTGTATTTTGACTTTGAGAGAGATCAAAGTACAAGAGGGATAGGCTACTGCTGTCACCATGCTCTGGAGAACATTGATGGGATGAAATTAATAGCATTCCCCAAAACACTGACAAGGTACAGTGCATAGATTTTCCTTTTAAGTCGTATATTCATTTTAAAAAAAAAAGTAACATAACTTTCAAATTTACTAGTCTTTGATATAGATACTTTGAAATTTTTCCCCCTATGAATAGGCAGGAGCCTACATTTATACCTTTGCCTGCATCTCTCCTTGGACATTTGTGCACTTAGAGAGATCTTAAGCCCTCCTCTCTCCAAAAGAAAAAAAAAAAGTTAAAAAATAGCATTCTCCTTTATGTAAAAAAATCAATCAAGCAAGCCAAACTAGATAGTCCTTACAGGCAGACTAATATCCTTGCCGTGTAACAGAGCTAAAATCTAGCAGGTACCTGAGCAAAGCTTCCCCATTGCAAACCAGGAGCAACATGTGCAAATCCAAGGGATCTGTTGGGGAGCCCTTAATAACAACAGGTCGCCAGATAAACGCCAATGAGGCTGAACTGAGCAGGGCAAGAGAAAGAAACATTGCAAAGACAAGCTGGGGAAACAAAAAGCTTCCAGGCTGTCTTTGACAGAAATTGATCTGAACAAACGAAACACTCCTGCTGTAGTGGTTAGCAGCAGCTGGGTTTTTCTTCTCCCTTTCAAAATGTGAGATGCCAACAGGGGGATCAGCACAGGCCACTCGCCTCTCCTAGGCAGTGGTGCATGGTGTGCAGGAGAGGGGCTGCTCCCAGCTGCAGATATGAGGGCACTTGGGGGAGTCAGGAGTAGAAGCTTGAAATACATAAATTGCTCCATTGAGAACCTGGGAACAGTTTTTATGGAGTGAGGGGCGGAACTGAGCCCATTTGGTGAAAATCAGGCATAAACCACAAGTCTGGGAAGGAAACTGTTGGAGTTACAGCACAGCCTTGAAGTGAAATCCTTGCAAAGGCCTGCTTAGGGAAATGCTTTGACAGTAATTTGAGCTGTGTTTTGCCACCTATGCCATGTCCTGTATTCTGGGAGCTTATTTTTTTGTACATATACTTGCTACCATTACAAATATTAAAAGTCCTTTTTGTGGTTGGAGAATTATAGTGAATAACTGAACCAACATGAAGTAAATTTTTTCTGATATACATAGGCACGAAGCCACAAAACAATGTGGAAAGATAATTCCTTTAGTCCATATTCCCACAGGCATAAACCGGAGCAGAATTTGAACCTGTGGATTTATAGCAAATAAAACTTACCCTGAAATATGTTGCAGCTGTTTCTCATTCCATCATGCAGCTGATAAATAGCTAATCTCCAGTTCAGGCCTCTCTATTTAAATAAGCACACTAAAAGTTTAGCTATCTCTGACTGAACTACTTCAGCTGAATATCCTTAGTTCACTGCTTCTGGCCTCTATTAAATGCAATTCAGATAAATTCTGTTTTCCCCTGGTATTTGTTTCTCTCTTGACACAGTTGGTATCAGGTCTTGCTAAAAGCTTTCAGACTGGAATAAAAATCTGAAAAATACATTATTTAGTAAGCATAACTAAGCATCACTAATACTAGGGTGACAGAGGATTTCTTCTGTGTTAGCTGTGAGCAAATACATTGTTCTCCACAGGCAGCCTCACCCTCGCCATTAAAACTGGTGATTTTGCAGAGCTGTGACCAAGAAGGAAAAAAGGGACGATATCTTTCCCTGTAGCACAGCTGACAAGCAGGAGTTGTGAGACACCCTCAGTTTGCTGCATTTTCTGCGTGCCCGCTCCTCTGCTGTAGGAGCTGCCTCTTTCCTGCTGGGTCAGGCAGCAATCTGGCTGCAGGCAGGGAGTGGGCAGCTCTGCCCCTGCCAGGGCACAGCCTCCCACAGCACAGGCTCACATGTGGCATCCAAAGTACTCAGCCTCATTTCCCCTTCCTAGCTCGGACTGTCCCGTTGCTGGTTTCCCTTTCCTGACGCTTCCATTATCAGGAGCGATCTCCTCTCTCCCGGCACACCCCATCCAGGCAGCAGCAGGCTGGAGCTAGAAAGAAGCAGCTGTGAGAAAAATTCAGGACGATTTTAGGTTAAATGTTAGGTGCCCCGTCCTTGTGATAATCGCCGGCATTAGAGCACATTAACACAATTGCACTTGCGGCAAATTAACAGCGATCGGTGCAGAGGCACAATATCAAGTGCAATAATAATACACATGTATGAAAAGCAACATGATCGCTACCTAATTAATTAATAACTGGTTACTGATTAAAAGGGGAGCATTTGGAGCTAAATATGTCCTTGACAACACTAACAGGATTGGTTCAGCACTGATTGTATTTTCCAATAAGACACATAAGTGCAAATAATTGCTTCCACTATATCATGGAATTAGTTCCATGACAGTTCAGCTGATTACTTCAAGGTTTTATCTGTGTTTTGTAGCTGCAAGATCAGCTACCATTTTGCATCTTACCAGCTGGTAGCGAGACACTCTTCTGTTTACATGTATTGCATGCAATGTAGCAGGAGAAGCAGAATCAATACTGTAGATATATACAGTACCTGCATCACAAAGGTTACCATGCTTGGAAAATAGCTGATGGAAACTTGAGGTAATGAGCTGAAACATCCTGCAAGTAATTCCTAGCAGCACTAAAAAAAATAATAAAACTTTGCCTGACATGGGTAATCCTCCACAGACTGAGGGAAGCATAATTTTTTCTGGAAGGGAGTTTTGTGGTCCGCTGAGGGTTTGAGTGAGATATGGGATATACCTTATAAGTGAGGAGTGGCTCGTAACTCAGGAGAGGTGGAACCTAAATGAAGTCACAGAGGTCATTCTTATTTTATCACTGGGGAAAATGTGCCCTGTATATCACTGTTTTTTCATACATTTAGTTAGTGGGATAATTCTAGGTACAACAAATTGTTCATGTTTTTTCATCTTGTATTTCATGAACAGAAAGCTTTTAAAACAACTAAAAACACTTGCAGAGGGACCATTTGCCCTACAAGTCCAAAGTCAGACTTCTTTATGTAGGTTTAATGAAATACATGGGAACTCTGTGGTTCGTTTAGGATATGGAGCTATGAGTTAAATATTTTTGCACATTTTTCCATACATTTTTTGCGGCTGCCACAGTGCAGAGTCTTGAAGGGCCAGTGAAGCAGTCAGAGGAGTTTACCCATCCTTTTATCTCCCTTCATGATAGCAACCATTCATGTGATGTGAATATTCCTGCAGAAGAGATTTCTGTGCATGCTTTCAGTCTGCTTTCCTAACAAAATTAGCTTTTTGTGATCAGTTTTCTGCTGCTCTTAACAATCCTTGAGACTGTTCAACTATATTTGATAGCATCAGATATCTCAGGGCATTCGTTCATCTATACAGTATAAAAATAGGGATTTCAAAGGAGCAAGAGCAACCCAAACTAGTGCTGCATAGGGGACAATGCAATCACCCCCAAGGCAGCAGTGAGCAAGCCAGGCAGCATGTGGCAAGACATACTGATATATTATAGTGTCTCCATTCCATCCTGTTTCTTCTCTTCTCAGTGCAGGGGCCCTGTGCACCCTCTTTTTTAGAGGTGTGAGTCACTTTGAGCCTGAAGAATCACCGAGAGTGATGGGTGGAGAAGCTGAACCCATGTGTTGTTCTGGAACAAAACCTCAAAGTGCAAATATGAGGGCAGGCATCTCAGTGCTTGCTTGGTGAGGCCAAGGGAGCAGGCAAGAAAAAGACACAGTTTTTCTTTTGTTTCTACCTGTGTAGGTAACCCAAAAGTGATCATCAGAGTTTACATGTATTGTAGTAACAGCTGTGAACAATTTCACTGTTTCTCAATGCAGTGTGTTGCCAGTTCAAAAGACTGTCAGTAATCCTAACAAAGCTATTTCTCCTTCTCTCAGACAGTAAGATAAACTCAGACATAGAATGCTTACATTATCCTTTTTTTATAACACTTCTAGTTCTGATTGCTGACAGGCTTCATTAGCAAAAAGCAGAAAGGTTGAGAAATGGTTGATTAGAGGTTCAGCTTAAACTGGAAATATCCTAAGTCAGATGTCTGTTGAGGAATCTGCTGTGGTACATTTGTTATAGTATAGATGGGGCAGGTGCTAAAATTCTTATTTAGCAAAATTGAAGCCAATCAATGGTGACACTGGATTAAACAGGAGTATTTGTTGCATTTGGCAGCTGTGAAGGGGTTGCAGTTTTTTAGAGAAAGGGGGCAGTCCACAATGCATCTGTGGGGTTGTGAGCCATATATCATGAGATGAATGAGCCAGTGCTAGGAGGAAACTGAGTAGGTGCCTGCTTTTGGCTGGGATAGACTTCATTTTCTTCATAGCTGCTTGTATGGTGCTGTGTTTTGAATTTGTAAAAAAACCAGCGTTGATAAAGCACCAATGTCTTACCTGTGGCTGGGCAGCACTTACACAGCTTCAAGGCTTCTCTTCCTCTCACCCCACCCCACTGGCAAAAAGGCTGGGGGTGTACAAGAAATTCAAAGGGTACATAGCCAGGACAGCTGACCCCAACTGGCCAAAGAGGTATCCCACACTGTGTGGCACCATACTCAGCAATAACAGCTTGGGGAAGAAGGAGGAAGGAGGAACAATCAGAGTTAAGGCGTTAATACTAGACCTAATAAACTGTCTTTAACTCAAGCCATGAGTTTTCTCACTTTTACCCTTCTGATTCTCTTCCACATCCAACTGGGAGGGAGAGAGGGAGGAAGCACCTGTGTGGGACTGAGCTTCCTGCCAGGGTAAACCCATACCAGTAGTACGGGGACACAACAGTGGGAGATATATAAAGTCACCATTTATAAATCTACATTGACATGCCAGCTTCCATTGAAGCCAGTGGAAATTTTTTGTTTGGTACAGGTTCCATGTTAAAAAACTACACTTAGGGAATATTTGTACAAGAAAATGCTTAGATGGTGCAACTTAAAACCCACATTGATGGCTGTTCTCAAAAAGCTGCCTGGTTTCCATTCATACCTCGAAGGGCTAATCAATAAAGCATAATTATCTCCTCTGTTTATAGGGTGATGCTTGTTCTCAGTTTGAATCGAGAAATATTGAAAGGGCGTATGAGGAAGACCTGAATGTATGTGTTAGGATCAATTCAGAGTTTAAATTGCTTATAATGGCTTTTTAATGTCAATGCAGATATCTCTGAGTAGCCTAAAGAGAGGCTGACAAAAAAAGTAACTGGCTGTGTCACCAGCCAATTTTGCTTTTTTTTCATTTAAAGGGATATTGTCAAAATGAAACCTGGGCACAGAGCTTAGTGTAGCTCTAAATACAGCACTTTGCATCTTGGTGACACAGCCTGTGATTGTTCTATTTATTTTAGCTTTCTTTTCTCCCTGATTGCTATTGGAAGATTAAAATAAAAAAAAATTTAAAAAAAAAAAAAAGAAGAAAGGAAATGTAATCACAGAACAGTTGAGGTTGGAAGAAATCTCTGGAGGTCATCTAGTCCAGTCCCAGCTCAAGCAGGACCAGCTACAGCTGGTTGTCCAGGCTCATGTCCACTTGTGGTTTTGAGTATGACAACAGATGGAGACTCCACAACATCTCTGTGCAGCCTTTTGCATTCAGATTGAATTTAAGGTTTTCATTTGAGCCTCTTGTCCTGTCACTGGGCACTACCAAGAAGAGTCTGGCTCTCTTGTCTTCATTCCCTCACATCAGGTATTTCTATACATTAAGGACATCCCAGGCTTCTCCAGGCTGGACAATCCACCTCTTGCAGCCTCTCCTCCTGTGAGAGATGCTCCAGTCTCTTGATCATGGCCCTTTGTTGGACTCAGTCCAGTATGTCCATCTCTCCCTTTTGCTGGGCAGCCCAGCACTGGACCCAGCACTCCCAGTGTACCAATGCTGAGCAGAGGGAAGGGATCATGTCCTTCGACTTGCTGCCAGTGCTCTTTCCAGTGCAACTCAGGAAGCTGTTTGTCTTCTTTGTCATGAAGTCACACTGCTGGCTTATGGTCAGCTTGTTATCCACCAGGACCCCGAGGTCCTTCTCAACAAATCAGACCCCAGCCCACTGAGCGCCTGGAGCTGTTTTTCCCCTTGTACAGGGGTTGACATATTTCCTTGAGAAATTCATGAGGTTCTTGTCAGCCCATTTCTCCAGCCAGCTGAGGTCCCTCTGGATGGCAGCATGGCCCTCTGATGTATCAGCCACTCCTCTCAGTGTTGCCTCACCAGCAAACTTGCTGAGGGTACGCTCTGCCCCATCATCCCGAAGGCTTATGAAGAGGTTAATAGAGTTGAACCCTGTGTTGACCCTGGGGTACACCATTAGTGACATGCCTACAAATGGACTTTGTGACACTGTTCCTACTCCTCTGGTCCCAGTCTTTTAGCCAGTTTTCAATCCAATTCACTGCCCACTAACACCTAACCCATACATTGTCAGCTTGTGCATTGTGCTGCTATAGGAGATGGTGTCAAAGGCTTTAATAAAGCCAAGGCAAGCAACACCCACTACTCTTCCAGCATCCACCAAGCCAATCACTTCATTATAGAAGGCTGTCAGGGTTGCTCAAGAACAATCTCCCCTTCATAAATCAATGTATACTCTTCCCCAGTCTCCTTGTAGTCCTTTGTGTTTGGAAAAAACTTTTGAGGAGGATTTTGTTCACCACGTTCTTGGGGGTAGAGGTGAGACTGCAAGGCTTCCATTCCTTCTTGTCCTTCTTGACGATAGGAATGACATTTGCTCTTCTTTAGTCTCCAGGAACCTCTATCAATTGCCATGGAGCAGAATAGAGTAGGGTATTTTTGATTTGGTTTTCCTTTGAGTGGCAAGTTACTGAGCTACTTTCAGGAACAAACATTACACTTCTGTGGTCAGTGCTGTGCTGAAAGCTGGATAAGGAGATCAAAACTCTGACTTTAAAATCTCTGGGTTTGAAATTACTCAATACTGTCAAAGTCAAATACAACTGATAATGCTACAGCACCTTTTTTGTAAGTTGATCATGTCCCTTTAGCATGGTTATTCAGTGGTCCTAAACACTCTTGTTAATAATGTGTGACAGGCAACTGTGATGGGAATGCTTCATGATTGCTCCTTATGTGATATCATGCTGGGATTGCAGACCCATGCTCTGCTGTTTTGTTATCTGTACTTCACTTCAGACATGTTTTATTATAGTACTTTAAAAGGAAGAATGGAACATTTTATATTTTCCTGCCAAACCCCTTCTGTCTGTTTTTTTTCTTTTTCCTTAAAGAATTGTTTTTATCATCTATCTTTTACTGTGTATCACATCATTATCTTCACCTGTTAGGGGAAAAAATGAATGGACTTACAGTGTACAACAGACTGACAGCAAATCATAGCATGGATGTTCCCTTCAGGATGACAGTTATACCCTAGGTGGCACAGTGACTAAATAACTCATTGTGAGAAACTCCTTCTCATAGACAGTTGTTAAATTGAAGGTATTACCAAAACAGAATGCAAGAATTATTGCTTGTTCCATGGTCATTTTTCTTTAGGTAAGGATATAAGCTTGTTTTTTTTTCTTTCTATTAGAAACAAACTGAAAGAACTAATCCAGTCCTCAGCATCATTACAGCACCATTATGGTTTATGCTGACCTAGTATTTTCACTATAAATCCTGTTTTCCACATGAGTCTTGAGACCAAGGTTCATTTGCAGTCCAGGCTTGTTTGAGGGAAAATATTTTTTAATGCACTTTGAGGGCTGAACCTGGACCTTTTAAAATTTTCAAGATAGTGACATAAAAATAAAAATTAATTATTTCAGATATTTTCTAGTATTGGTCTTTCATTCCTGTAGCAAAGAACCTAGATCTCAGTTTGAAGCTGAGATTTTGCTAAAATTTAATGGGAAATTACTATAGGTCTGAATGATCACAATCAAACCATTAAGATGAATATCTTAATTTATTTAGAAAAGGGCCTAATTTTTGATAGGACATGAATATTCAGAAACTTTATAAATACAATACAAAAGCTCAGGTACCCCTGGTACTCCAAAGACTGACTGCAAGGTGTTTTGTTTCATTAGGAGATCAGCAGCAGCCCTGTAATGCAGAAGAGCAGGTCTACCTGCTTTAAACCCAGTAGAGACACAATAGATTAACCAAGCAGTATTCACTCAAAAAAGGAAAAAGAAAACGCATTTTGTTCCTGCCTGAGACACTCTGAAAAGTGCCCTCAGCAGAGGTGACTGAAGCCTGTGCTTTGGGACAAGGACGGTCCTGCTGCCAGCAGAGCTGGGCACTGCTGAGGAGCTGCTGGGGACGTCTCCAGCCAGCATGGCTGGCTCTGGTAGAGGAGGCCTTACCATCACTCCAGCTTGTTATGGCCCAGACTATGTAGCTCTAGGGAGAAAAAATGTGCTCTTAATCTTATTTCCAACAAAGTCCAGCATTTGCCCAACAGCTCTGTGGCAGCTGACAGGGGTGCAGTCCCCTCTGTCCCTGTGCCCAGCCGGTCCTGGCCAAGTGCCACCATGGAACTGTGTGTGAGGGCCCTGGCAGCAGACAGGAGCAGGCTCCTGCCACAAACACCAGCTAAACCAGGCTCCAGCCCAGCCCACTCCCATCAGGACAGGGACATGTGTTGGACAGGCTCTGCCAGGGCCCTGGCTTAGCCTGTCCCTCTGTCTTAATGAGCAGAATGCCCTAGCTAAAGCTGTGCTGGATGGTGTAAGCCCTCTGGATTTAGTCAGGACTTGTTCCTATTGCCCATGGAGTGCTGGATCAGCAGCATCTGTCTGCAGGGACAGGAGTGGGACAGGAAGCAGTTTTGTGCCTGGAGGGTGCCCAGTCCCTGCGCACAGGGAGAGCTCCCAGCGGGCAGTGGGCTCTGCTTCACACGTCAGGCTAGTGCTCAAACACACAGAAACCTGCCCAGCAGCGTAACTGGAGTCATCCTCTAGGACAACTGAGCCCTGTCAGCCTAATTCCTGCTTTCCACAGCCTGAAGGTGAAATTATGATTGACTCTTGCTTAAAAAATGAGAGAGGGAGGGAAGAAAAGAGTTCCCATTCCTGTCTCCCCACTGGTTTGTAAGTACATGACAATAACACAGCCGCACATGGACTTACACTGGTTTAGCTTCATACAGAGATTAACAGCTGATTTAAATTCAGCAGGTGCAAGTTTTCTGTGTGGACAAGACTCAAGTTGATAGGAAATCAATGGGTTTAGACATTTCTGAATTCTTCCCTGGCGCCAGGCAGTAAGAAATTCTGTAGCCCTGGGGTAAGTGACTATACAAGGTGCAGGTCAACACCGAGTCAGGCCAGCTGGATGATTCTGATAAAATCTGTTTTCTGCCTCCCATTTCACATCCCCTCTCTTTTTATTTTATTTTCAGATACTGGTATTAAAATTACTTCAGGATCCTAGTTTTATCTGACAAAGATTAGGGACAGAGAGAGAGATTGAGAGGGCTGTTTGCAAACCAGTCAAGAACACAGAACAGTCCAAGTGTAAAACCTATTCACCTTCATTTTATGCTGTTGATGGGTATAATAAAATATTTTTCATTCATCCATCAAAAAAGTTAGAGCTATTTACACATATATATGCAGAATGCCCAATGTGATTTGGCAGAAATGCTTTAATCGCATGCATTTCAGATGTAACCTACTTGTAGCTGCACAACTGAGAGTGTGAGACATCTGTCTTAAGTGCCAGCTGATAATAAGCATCATGAATCTTCCCCCCAGATCCCGCAGCACTTCCCAGACGACAGGTTTGATTTGGCCTGGGCTTTCATGCAAAGCTTTCACTGAAGGCAAAAGTAATTCCATGTGCAGAGGAGCCTACTGCACTACACAAAGACAGCGACTTCTGGGGGCTGAAGCACTGCAGCTTGAGCCAGAGCTTTGTTGTTGTGAGAATACTCTTTTTTCTCCCCAAAAATACTTGAGCCAAGAAATACTAAAGAGTCATGATAGCATTAATGTCCAAAGTCATAGGACAAGTTCTGTGAGACCCCTCTGTAAAATTTGTATGGCTTTAGCATGCTTTGAAAGGAAAGAAAAAAGGCATCTGCTGCTCCAGCACACTGCAAAACACATGTGGAGGATGATACAAAAGCACAGAATAGTCTTTTGTGATGTGTGAAATGGACAAAAAGTCAGTAAAGTAAGAAACAGTCCCCATTTGTAAATGAAGGATCATTTTATTTCCTTGTATTTACATCCATGAAATGCTTTATTTTCTGTTTTGACAGTGAAAGGGAGAAGTAGCTTAAATCTGATATCGTGGTGTTAACCATATGAAAAGCAGCTTTGTTGTAATTGATTTTGCTGAATTTTACATGTACACCCACACCCATACATATGGTTGTAAATGCAAAGGGATAAAACAGGCAAATTTGTGAGGTAAACTCATTTTCTAAAATAAATATTTTAAGACAATTTTTTAAAATAAAATCTCAAACAGGAAAAATAGATGTTAAACCTGTATGGAAATAAAATTTTGAATTTTAAGTACCTTCCAGAAATATTTTTAAAATTATCAGAAATGTTCCTTGAGTCTAGTCAGAGAGTAATTAGAGGGAATTTTTTTATTGCTATTTGAATTTCATCTGGCCATATTTACATGAATTGATCACATTTGAAGAGGGAGACAAATACATTAGGTTTTCAAGATTGTCAAGTTTTGATTTTTTTGTCTTAGCTTTACAGGTATTAGTGGAGAAAAAATTTTTGCTTGAAAATCATGAATATAAAATTCTGTATATTTACACGTTCTGGATGAAGCCCAGTTGAAATAAGTGCTACAAAGTAAAGTTCATATACAGGGAAAATCTCTAGCATTAATTACTCCTGAATGTTTATGAGTACCAAAATCCTGACATAAAAGCTGTAATTTCTATGCAAAGTAGATAGGATGATTGAGTTATAATTAAAATGGTAATTATACCCTTAATGCTCTGTATTTGACTTTTCAAAAAAAATGTTATGCTCCAAGAAAAGCTATTTAAAGATCAGAGAAAAATGTTTGAAAAATGAATGTATTCAAGACATTCTAGATCATTTAAAATCCAGTTACTGATTTTTACATGCTTTCATGTATAGTCTGAAACATTTTCTTCATTTATTTTGGTCGATGGAAATAATAAAAAATCATTGGAACGTGAAGAGCTTAAACGAACGTAATATTCTCCAAGTTGATATTTAACATGATAAATATTTGAAATGTTGGAGGGCAGGCAGCAATATTCACTTGCTGACTAAAATCCTGGCCTTCATCCTCTTAACTGGGTGATGCCAAGGAAAGAGCTGGTGGCAATCTGGCAGCCCTGCAGTTCCTCCTTGGCCAGTTCGAGGCATCGCACTGCACCTTCCCAGAACAAACATATTTCCTTTGATTCCTCATTGACTCTCCAGAATTAAAGCAAGGGTGCCCAAAGCTATACATCAAATGTCAGGAGTGGCAGTCTCCTGGAACCGTATCAATATTTGATGATGGATGGCTCACTGGGAGACATTGGAGAATCTGGCCCTACCAGAAGTGACACCTGGATGCTTTGTGCTCCCCCAGCCATGGTGTGTGCCCAGATGTGTGGGAACAGTGCCTACGGGGTGGGATGTGCCTACAGATCCAAGAGGATTCGTGCAGCAGAACAGGGCCGTTTCCCAACCACTGCCAAACTCGTGTTACTCATCCTCATCTGCCTGTGCAATTGGTGTGTCCATACTGGAAGCTGAACATCTGGGTTCACTCTGGAATTGGTACAGCAGCCCCTTCTGCAGCTCAACTACACACTCTTCTGGGCAAAGTAAAAGGAGGGTCTTAGGAAGCTAAAAACAAAGTAAAGTTGGTAAAGTTGTGCAGTCTTAAATACTTTTTGCAGCATTTCTCACCAAAAAAGTCCCTTTGCCTCCATCCATCTATTCAACCCACATACACATCACTTATTTTGGACTTTAGGCCTTTTCATTATTATTAATTTTCAGATATGGTTGAATTTTTTTCCTTCTGCCCCACAAAAAGCATGATAAGGAGGATTTAGGACAGAATTTTGCAATTTTCATAAACTACAGAGCAGTGATTTCCTAGTTTCTAGCCAGCTTTCTCTACCATTAAAAAAAAAAAGAGCCAAGGACTTTCCTGCTGCCGGTCTATTTTTCTGCTCTCTTATTCCACCAATGGGTGGTGGTGAGGAACTGTGAGCAGGCTCTGAAACTGGGGTAAAGCTGGAAAGTCATTGAAAGAAATGAGTTTAATTCCTGTTATGTGCTGTGTCATCCAGTACCTGATCCAAAGCCAGGGCTTGCATTCATCTTGCTAACAGGTAGACCCTCCTCTGAGAACCAGCAATACCCATGATATTAATCTGTTTGGAAATGTCTCGTGGCTGATAACAGGGATGATCACATTCTCCAGGGTGTGCTCTGAGTATCATCCTTGGCTCCATGTGGGGCAGGTTGTATCTCGGTCCAACACCAGGCTGTACCACCCAAATCCAGCATCAGAGTATTCCCATCTCATTCCCTTATGCCATGTGCCTGTAATGCTCAAGATCCTCCTCTACTCCAAGCAGACTAGAAATGGTAAGGGGAGAAAAAAGAAATGAAAAAACACATCTGGAGGGTAAGAGGGGAAGGTACTTGTGTGTGATAACAAGATAAACCTTTGTAAAAAGTATCAGTGTTATTCAGAGGAAGCAGTGAAAAGTTGAGGAGGAAAAAAATGTTAAGCAAGTAGTGCATGAGAAAGAAGGAAGAGATCTGTAAGGAAAGGTAGGGGACAAGGACTGTTGGCTGTCTCTCCTCTTGCTTTTTTCAAGAGACATTTGTGAAGTCTTTTCTTGTTGGGTGAGCCTGTTTCAGTATCCCACCCCTTGTTTCATATGGTGGTTTATAGTCTCTCTGCAATCCGTAATTGAGAGCTGCTATTTGCAATCCCCTGCAGTAAGTTCTGAGTCACTGGTTTTTACTCATTGAGATTTTTAGAAATAGTACTAGTTAGCAAAGGACATGCTACAGGTATTTATTAATGCTAGTTGGCTTGAAAAAAATTTATTGGTGAACATCACCAATAGCCACTAGCTATTCCAAATTTCTACAGCTGTAAACTGAAATTAAATGCACAAGAAAATATTTTAAAAGCTTTGCATAAAAAGCTGAACTCCTAAAATGGCAGAAGTGTTCCATTTTTAAAGACATAGGAAGTCTAAACCAAAGCCTGCTTAAGCAAAGGTAAAAGTCTCTCTAGATTTCTCCAAAGTTTGACTCAGATTCTGAATTCTTTCCTTAGTAATACAACTACAATCTAGCAGAAAGGCTTTGAGGGAGGGGAAAAGAAAAAAAATTCTGAAATTATGGGCGATGGTGGATTTAGAAGTTGGTATTACAAGTGCTTTACCACTAAAATTAAAGCATGTTGGATGGCAGTTTAAGCAATGTACAACTGGGCTTGCTACATGAAAATGAATGTAGCTCACCCTATTCTTACTAATTGAGTATTCTTACCTATTTAGTACGGCAGCAGCTGCAGTTCCTTAGCCAAACGCGGCACAAACGTTTCAGTCCTTAATAAGTGTTTCTCTCTTATTCATTTAATGCTAGTCAATGCCTTTTGAGCTGGTTTTTACATTTGAGGCTTCTAAACTAAAAGTCTCAATGTAGATTGTGTAGTGTTTCTTGACTTTGTTAATCTCGTAAGAGATTTTTAGAAAAAATTGTGCTATGGATGTTCCTGGATCCTCAGCTTTCCAGGGAAAAAAACAAGATCAGCTGCTAAGAGGGCTCCTCCTTTATTCTGCATTATGAAGGGCTATAGAATCATAGAATGGTTTGGGTTGGAAGAGACCTTAGAGTTCATCTACTTCCAACCCCCTTGTCATAAGCAGTGATGCCACCCACAAACCAGGCTCAGCGTCCCATCCAACTTGGCCATGAACACTTCCATATAGGCCTGTGAAGCTGCTGCAAGCTGCAAAAGCACACTTGCCAGGCACTGAACCAGAACAAGAATCAGCCCACGGTCTCCATAAGGCCAAGAAAGCCATTTTCTCCTTAAAACAAGTACTCCTGAATGGCACTGGTGTTGTTGGCTGTGATGGAGCCCCATGCCCAAATACTGCTGTCAAGGGGCTGTCTCTGACCAATGATGTCTGGTCAACGTCTGCTTGTAGTATTCCTGGTAGGAAGCTGTGTAACTCCCTGGAGAGCTCATGGATGATGATTTTCTATCAACCAGTACACAAAGCCAGCAGCTGCTGCTGGAGCTACACAGTGGAAAGTGGCTTTCCCCCCTCCTGTAAGGTGTGACAGCCCATGCAGCCCTCTGCCTTCCTAGTAGGGCAACCAAGAAGGCAAAATTACCTCCATAGCCCATTTATTTTAAACCCAGGGGGACAATGATAGAAGGATATGTTTGGGGTGTCATCTCCCATTGGTGCTGAATGTGTTGTATTTCTGGTTTTATACCTGAATTTCACCTGCAAAGGACATAAATGTTCATTTTGTCCCATTGATGCAGATGACCTGCCCCATGTTGCTGACATGGCAACGCTGCAGTTGCAAGGCTTCACTTTGCCACAGAGATTTACTTACTCAGGCCACGAGAGAGGTGATCCTTGGGGTACTGCAGGCAGATAAATGCAGGTAGAGAAACTGAGGCACAGGGATTTCACAGCTGCTTCAACAAAAGGATTGCAGCTTCTGTCCAGGTCTGTCATGCCGATACCAAAAAGCATTAGATGCTTAACATCCTTGGCATCTCATAACCTGAAAGAACAACCTTACATCTAGGGTGTGCCTGCAGTGAGAATGAGCTCTTCAAATACCTCCAACTATCTGCCTTGGCAAGTCTGATACTTAAAAAACTCAAGGAAAGCTCATGGTTTGTCCTTTTCTGTGGTATGGCAATACATTTTGCAATGACAATAATTTCCCTCAAGTCTCCCAGTTGTCCTATGAGAGATTTGCCATCATCCTTGCCTTGAAAAACTTCTCTGTACCTCTTCAATGAGAGTTTGTTCTGTGGGTTTTTTCAGTTCTAGCTAGACAAAAAATATTAAGGACAAAATGCAAATAGTAAAGTCTGAAATGTGAAAATTTGGATAGAGAAAAAATGGTAACACTGCTGTATCTCTGTTAGAAGCTGGTGTTAGTGTGCCAACAGTTAAACCCTATATGTGCTAAAGAAACCATAAAATACATGATACATGGCATAGATTTCAGCAAAACATTTGCTGAGATGTGATGGAAATGTCATCTATAAAAAGCCTCCTTAACCACCTTAATATATATAAAATGGCAATCTACAATTTGGCATGACATATGCATATATATATATATATATATATGCACATATATATAAAGTATATGACAAAATACAGCTGCACCACATCATTTTAGCCAGCAAGGGTAAGCCTTTCTTATTCTGTTTGTTTTTCAGGTCAGAGGGTCTGGGATAATTTCATTAGCTGCTGAAACATATTTTTACTGTGTTCCAAGGACAGTGTTAAGTGCACAGGACTCCTGTTACTGGCAATGAAAATTAATATCTAGGGCATTGCAATAGGATCTCAACATTTCACAAAAATGAATCACAAAAGCATGGCAATGTGATGAATGTAGAGCTAAATGCTGTTTAGTTGAGGGGATTTTATTCTCTTTCCAGGTGTAAGGAAATCACTTTGTTCTGATCTCTTACTACTGGTACCTATTCACTATTACTGCGGGACTCCAACTGAAGGGGTAGACAACCAATTTAATCTGCTGCTGAGCCAGGAGATCAGGGCTCTCCATACAGTCAGTGGGAGAAACAATCTCGTATGGGAAGAGATGACCCAAATATGGCCATTTCTCAGGGGTCTTGCATGACTGTGTGGACTGACCACTGTAAATGAGGGTAGCTCATGAATGTTCACCTAGAAATAAAAACCCCAAACATTCAAGAAAAGGTGAAGAATGCTCAATTTCCTAAATCTGCCTCTCCTAACAAGCTCGTCACAGCCTAACCTTCTGCCTAAGGATCATTGCACTGCTTTCCATCAGGCACTCTGCCCCTCTGGTCTAAAGCTTGTTATCCTCAACAGAGACATATTACAATTCACCACACTGTTCATATTACTAATCTAGGAGACAAAAATTTGTGACATAAATTGCATCCTTTGACAGCACAATCTGAATTGAACCATCTCTTGATTGCCCAGGGAAACAGAGGGGTGTGCAGCTAAAACAGACTAATATGCAGGTTAGTTTTAAAGAATGTACTGGATTATAAGAACAAGGAAGAAGAAATCTAAGGGAGAAGGAATGTAAGGAAGAAGATATAAAGAATGCCTGTGGTGGCCATGGGGGACAGAGATACTGAGATACAACTGTGTTGCCCAGCCATGTATTACCCAGCCATTTGTCAAGATAGATATCTTGGGGTACAATGTGAAAGTGGTGAGAAACCATGAAAAAGAAGAAAGTGACTCTGTGAAGCACAGAGGAGGCTTGAAGGCGTATGGCTTTGGTGAAAGGATATTTTAGTACTGACACTAGACCCATAGAATGATGTTTCCCAGCTTAGTGACCTTGCAGTGCACTGTCTGCCTTGCAAGAAAGAAAATGTGCTTATATATTATTATTACTGCACTGCTTCACAACTAATCAAACGTTAAAATGCAGTAGATTACCCACTATTTCCCTGCCAAGATATACGACTTTTCTCTCTGTCTCTCATGGTCTGTTTTTCTTATTTTTAATCACTTTCATTTCTAAACAGACACAGAAATTGTGCGAGTCAGACCAGCGGTGCTCAAGCTTGCAAAGAAACCCAGGGGTTTTTAATGTTTTGTCAGTTGTAATCAATAAGAACAAGTCTGATGCTTTTAAATTCCTGTCTGAGGTTTCCTTCCATTCACCTTGCAAAGCACAGGAGTTAGACCTGCAGCATCTAACTCTGCAGTGAGCAAGGAGCAAAGGACTGGCCAGGTCAGTGTGTTGTGTGCTGTATTCATACACGCATACTTGCCTGCTTTCATACCCGCACTGTTCTGAAAAGAAAAAAAACCAAACCCACAAACCACTGCTAGAGGAGACTGTGCCAACCTGCTACTCACCTGTGGAAATGAACTACCCAGATTAATTACCTGACAAAGGCTGGACTGCAGCTGTCAGCTCAGAACAAGAATACTGTGTCAACGAGAAACAAAACTGGAGACATGCTGGAAGGGCTTTTTGTACACCAGGGTTTTTTCCTATTTTTTCCCTTTCCTTTTTTTTTCTTTTTTCTTCTGAGAATTTCCCCACTGTTGCTATCACTGATTATTTGCCTTGCAGTAATACCAAGGTGCACTGGAACATGCCTGTGTTGGGATAAACTCTGCTCAGACATGGAGCAAGATTGCTGCCAACCACAAAGCCACACAATTCTAACAGAATCAGGAATACCAGTGAAGTGGCTGCAGAGTTAACCATATCACACAGGCAGTGGTTAAAATGATGGTCACTCTGTGAGCTAGTGGTTGGAGCTTTTTATTCTCCCTGATTTCCTCGGAGGACTCAGAAGTGGTACCCAGAACAGGCAGTTCTCCTCCTGGTGTCAGTACTTCCTGCGCTCGTGTTGCTGAGTGCAGGATCCAGCTGCTCTCAGGGCTCAGCATGGCCACACAGCCAGTGCTGGCTGTGGCAGAGCTGCTTTTCTGCTTGTCCTCCCATATTGCTTACATCTAAAGCCAGGTTCTATGCAGAGTGGAGGGGTGGGCCAATAAACTGAAGTAAAACAGTACTTTGACCCTCACCTATACCAAAGAAGTCAGGTGCATGACTTCTTGAGCGTTTTACAGACTGGAAATTGAGGCAGGGGCTGATGGTATGCCTGGCATCATCAGGCTGCAGGGGATCCAGGCACAGGGGCAGAAACTCACCACACATCCCTGAGCCTTCACCCACCCCCTTCCCTGCCTGCCATTCAGACTCATAAATGCTTCCTTGTGCTAATTTGACCACAGCAAAAGCAGCATTAGGAGGTGTTGCAGTTTGAAGCCCATATAAAGACTCAGGAAGGGTCCTGATCCTGTAGATTGAATACTTGCAATGCAGGCAAGGGTGACCAGGCCAGCAGTGAGAGTGTAAATCACTGCTCACCCCAGAGCCGCCTGAACCGCAACCTCATCCCTTACACCTCCAGTTGTTTGCAAAGCCTTTCTCCACCCAGAGGGAATTTTCAGTCAGATGTGTGTAGAAATTCTTAGATTAATTTGATTTTGGGGAGGAGGCAGGGGGATTTAAGTGAGAGATTTTTTTGTTTGTGTTTATTTCTCCCCTCAGAGCTGCCTTTCATTGCACATTTACTAGTTCTGGAAGACAACACCCTGCTGACACTTAGAGAAGCATCAGTGAATAAAGTCTGTTGTACAGGCTGCAAAGCCATCTGGACTTTCTGCTGAAAAGGTTGGACATGGTTTTAGGCAAGATTTTATCACATCTGAAAAAAAAACTTCTGTACTCAGTACCTCTTCCAAGGTTGAGGTCAGGGTGTTTTTTTTTTTCTTTTGTCAGTTGCAAAGCAAAAAAAAAATGACAAACAGTTGGAAGGCAGTAAGGATGGAGATATAAATCTCTAAAGGAAGCTTTGTCAAAGGTAGTGGAGTATAAACAAAAAATAAATTAGTTTTGGTGTTATCAGAAACTGGACAGCCTTCAATTTGTATAATAGTTTGTCTGGGTTTCCAGACCACCTATACAACGCGTCTTTGAGGCAAAGTACAGATTCACTTGACAGAAGAAGTGAAGAAAATGGTTAAACAACAATCACAAGAGGAGAAGGAAAGAAGACAGGAAGACAAAGGTGCAATGGCAGACAGCCTTGAAATCCTTCACTTTTTTGCTTTTATCATTTTCAGGAACTCCAAGCAGAATGTTTTACCTTGCTGCCTATATGAATCAGTTCTTGAGGCCAAGAATTTTGTGTATCCCTTGTGTTCTACACCCCCCTTGCCCAGGGTTTGGCAGGACAGTTTCATAAGCTGAAAAGGGTAGCACAAGTCTTGTGTGCCAGCTCCTCCTGGCTGAGGATCCCTGTGAGCAGAGCAGGAGAGAGAAACATGCTGAAAGTAATTTATTGGAGTGCCCTTTAGGTTATGTGCAGCTTAACAAGTGAGCTAACAACCAGCAATTACCTTAGAAACACGGATTGGTGAGACAGTTTTATATATTCTGCGAGCTGGTTATGAAGCTGGGTATTCCTCTTTTCTCTCTGAAATTGCTGTCTGAATTTCAGGAGATTTTTTCTTACCCCTCAGCTGTAAAAACGAGCCCAGATGTGTAATGCCACACCCCTCAGAGATAGTTTGAGGTATCCTTCCTCAGGTACAGTGTGATGGTAAAAGAAATGTATTCATATTTGTATTAGCCTTTTTCTTTTTTTTCTGTAAAGGAAGAATTGTACAGTTTGTTTCTTGTCTTTGACACTGACTTATCTGAGGAAAATATTGGAATAGGTCATCTCTCAACTTAGTGATCAATTTATGGGAATAAATTTAATAGAGTTTGTTCAATTTGTAGGTAAATTCCTTTGATATTTTTCTCTAAGTGCATAAATAAATAGGAATAATAATTTTCAATTTAATTACTGGGTTTATCCATTTATTCCTTTTTTTCTTCTCAAAAAGCTCTTATTTTGCTGCCCACAGAGAATAAATCACTTAAAACAACTTTCCCATGAGGAGGACTTTTTCTAAAATCTTTTATTTGCTGTAAGAAATCTGAGCTCTAATTGAAAGCTGTGACATTGGATTTACCTGCAGGCAGATATTTTACACCTCTCTCACAGGAATGGTCACCAGGGAAGGTCATCCTGTGGAGGACAATCTACACAGGCACTCCACAGTCTCATGGCCTCGTGCTCAGTCCATCCTTGGGTTCTTGCTTAAAGCGAATCTGCTGAGGCAACAGGTTTTGCCCAAGATTATTGTCACAAGGTTTAAAAAGGACATGCTCAGGTTTTAGGTGTGAACACTTGGTTAGGAGTTCCTTGAGTGGAGGTGGAAAGGAAGGTGATGGGACAGCAATATTTGGGATTTAGAACATGGGCTAAAAGTAATATTGATAATTTAGCTTCAGATGCATGTTCTTGGCAGATATAAAAAACCCCCACATCTTAATTTCAGCAAAGTTATGTTAATTACTTGTGTTTATCCAGTAAGGGACAGCAAATCAGCGAAGGGCTGTTTTAATTCTGGCCCCAGACACACACCAGTCCCAAATGGCTCTGTGAGTGCCTGAGTGGCAATTGGGATTCAGGTGAAATCATGGTTCTGCCTCTCCTAACACAAAGCCACCGTGGATCATGACAACTATCCCTGCTAATTACACATTTGAGAAGAAGCCCAGAGAAGGGTGAGGTTACGTGAAATGTAGTTTCCCTTAGCATCCCTCTCAACCAAGGGAAAGGTTATTAGCAAAGTTACAGCCAGATTTTGAGAATCATTACAGCAAATGGCAGCAAGATCTTTAACAACAAGAAAGGAAAAATCCCATGTCTGTGTAGTATTTGCCACGCAATGTATTATATGCCTTGCCCTGCAGTGATTCAGAAAGTTGAGTTGTGCCATGCCTTGCTGGGATCAGCAGTTCAGAATAGATTAAATTTGTTTTGGACACTGCCTGCTCCCTGTTTTATCTAACAAAGCACATGTGTGACAGGAAAGGCGCTTAATAGCGCAGGCCATTAATGAGAACCATAAACACACAGGCGTCGATTTTCAAAGCGATGCTCAAGGGATTTGAGCAAGCACTGTTCTCTCCCTGCTTTGAGCATTCACCCAAGAGCTGCTAACTGGTTAGGCTTTGGGAACAGAGTGGACCTTGGACAGCCAAGGGAATTGTGTGTGACAAGGGCTTTGCCACCATCAATTTCCAAAGGATATTCATTTTAATGCACCTAAGCAAGATAAAGCAAGGAAACTGAAAACTGAAACAACATTTCTCAGATAAGGATTGATTTTATTAAAGAGAGGCAACTCACATGAATCTAAAACCTAGTTTTTTATAGAGACTATAAAAGCATTTTTACAGAGTTAGCCATTCCTAGACACTGGTGCCTTTATAGAGCTTTTATCTAGTTAAGGAAAACCCATTGGTGCTAATTTAATATCTGTAGTGTACAACAGCTTGACACCTGAGGCTTGTGCTAAAGCAGGCACAGGGCTGCAAAGCGAACACTACTTCATTTTTTGAATTATTCAACACTTCCAGCCAACCTTATGTGTGCCTCTCTAGGAAGAAGGCTTTTGGATTAATGATCAGTAAAAGAAAAGAAAAAAGGCAAACAAACAACCACTCCTTTCTGGTGTTTGTTAGCAGGTGCAGTATTGACTTCAGGAATGATTCTGCAAAATTGGTGTGGACATTCTTCATTACCAGAGCTGTATGCAGAAGGAGCAAAGCTGGCAACCTAGTACGGCCTCCTTTAGGGAACAACTGTTCATGTCAGTGGAAAAGCTTGTTTCCCCTAAATTCATTGAAATGCTCCTATTGGTAGCATCTCTTTAGAGGAAGATGAATGCAGACAGCAATGAATCAGCCTCAGAGAGGCCCATATATTAGCATCCTAACATTAGAACACTGATGTGAATTTAAAGATTCTAATTAAACCTATATGCAAAATGTTTTCCTACTAAACAGAAAACCTTACTTTTTGGAGGAGCTGAGGCATTTGGATTCGACAGCATTTCCTTTTTCAACAGTATGCTTATTTTATGTGTTCTATTTTCTTTCAGTCACTCCAGGGTTTCTGAAACAAATAAAAAGATTTGTTATATTGTTTGATTGATTCCCTGTAGTCAAGGGATATATTGAAAAAACAGACCAATTTTTTTCACTGAGCTTGTAGAATAAATTTCACTTTGATCTTTATACTTTCTACTGTGCCTACACATTTCTTTTGAGATATTTAACACTGATTAATCTCATTTACAGGATCCCATAGTAGTACCCAGGTAGAACTTACATCATAACTATTGATTTCTAAATTTGTCCCTTCCCGTCCCCGTCAAATGCCCCAATAAAACTTGGGGTATGTTTCCCCCATTTCAGACTTGATATTTGTGTGTAAAAAATCAATGCTTTAAGAAAAATCTCTGTGAACTTTGGCACAGTATCTCTTTGCCAGTTATGACTAAAAATTTCACTGAAAGTATTTAAAACAAATTTTATCAGGAGACTTTTGTAGTCCTTGGTCAAAAAGTTTCAGATGCAATGGAGGACTTTCAGCTGTCATTTAGCCACTCAAGAAACATAAGAGAAAACTACTGCAGCCTTTAAGCGTTGCTGGAGCATATGCTGGGTGTATGAACAATTCATCAAAATCTGATTACATGTTTTTCAGTAGACCTTCCATTCCTTAAATAGGGTTGCATCTAAAACCTAAAGAAGTCATTGGGAAACCTAATGCCGAGATTTACCAAAGATGGACCTTAACCAATCCTCCCATTCTGCCTTTTTCTCATTTGAATTTCTCCATGCATATTGTATGCCCCCAACTCCATCACAGGCAGTGCTATCATTTTCATAAAGCCCTAAGTTTACTGTGAGGTACAAAAGAAAATTGGGTGAGAGAAGGAATTCTCTTTGTTTGCTCCCATTCTTGGGTCTTTTGGGGCATTTTATCATTCTTCTGTCCGCCACACAGGGACTGTGTTCAAAGTCTGCCTCACACAGCAGCCGGCACAGTGCTGATATTTAGTAAATGATCACTAATGATAGGAGCAACAGCATGGAGGCAAATATGCTTTGTGGGGCCTGGGAAATTAGCAGAGCAATCAGCCTCCAGCAGGGGTGAGGGAGGAGAGGGAAGTAGACAGCAAATAATCGCTCGGAGCCCAGGAGCCAATTGCACAGTCTGGACAAGCTGGCCAGGTCAGCCGAGGTCAGCCAAGCCACTGAGGAGCCTTCATAAATGCAGAGCAAATCTGGGACATTTGATTATCACAGAAATAAGGAATTCATTGAGGTAGCTCAGCATCATATGTAGCTAACACATTTGTAATAGGACTATGAACAGATGGGGGAGGGTGGTGAAAATTATTCTTTTGACTGAATCAATAGGACAAGTTGATCTTCCTCATCAATCTTGATAAGAAAACTGTGAGGATATTCAGTGTCAGAAGTACGTTATTGAAGATTTCATTAAAAGTTGGATGTGGAAATGTGTACCCAGCTGCTGCCACACGCAGCCTGTGCAGCACACACCCCATCCCCCCCTAAGAAGCATGACTGAGGAGACCTCTCTGGATCAGGATATACACAGGATATATGAGCACTTTCAGCTAAAATGAAACATATCACCAGAAAAAATAAAACCATGGCCATCTAAGATAAAACAAAGCCCATATACCCTGACCCTGAGGGGTAAGCCAGAACCAGACATAATGATCAATACCGTAGGAGTTATGATCAGAGAGAAATAATTACTGCACATCTCAAGGAAAGAACCACAATGAATTCCATGGCAGTGCCTTGTTCTTTGAGTAATACTCTGCAAATGCCTGCACATGCCGAAGGAAGGTTGAGTTATGATGGGCTGTGGACTGCAGCCTCCAGTCTGGCCGCAGAAGTCCTTGCGTGACTCTGCTTGGAGAGTATCATCACTAACAGTCCATTTGACTCACAGTTTCCCTCAAAGATGGGTAAAAATTATCACCTTTTACCTCTGGATAAGGGGGACTCATGGCAAAGCAAGTAGTTTGCAGCGAGACCACCAAGGAGGGAAAGGAATGAGCCCAGCCTGCAGCCCCCTGCCTGTGACCAGCCGCCTTCCTTCCTTCCTTCCTT
>VYZT01035262.1:0-78596 GCA_013400735.1 Pomatostomus ruficeps
CCCACTACTAAAATCACAACACACCCTAACAGCTGATCCCATCTTCCACTCTCAAGTACGCTCACTTCAGCAACATCATTACTTTTACAGGGACTTTCCAAAGCTTTCTTAACTTTTTGGTAAAGATGGGCATGCTGCAGCATGTTCATGCAACAAGTTCAGCATTCAATGTCCACTAATTCTGTGTACTTACCTCTCGAACAAATAGCTATAACCATTTTGTTAATTATTCCCACCTTTTATCACTAGACAACAATTGCAGCCTTAAACTTTCAGCCTGTAAAAATTCCTTCTTAGCCTTTTCTTTTCATGCTTGATTTTGAAAATAGGATTGCCTTTAAAATCAATTACAAAGGATAGATTTAGCAACATCCATAGGTAAATCCCATCTGAGCAGCAGCCCAGCATGCAGTAGTGTAATCACTGCATGTTAGTAAGAAGGGAAAATTGTGAGAGACAAAAGTCTTAATTTGTAAAATCATATGAATTGTTCTGCCTCATACTGCTAAGTATTTTATTTAAAAATTCAATTTCCTTATGTATCCTTAAGTGTCTAGTTTTGGATCTTAAGACATTTGACAAATGAAAGGGTCGTATTTTTCAGCTGAGACAATGTCCTTGGTATTACAATACCCTTATTATTAAATATTTTTATAAATATATGTATAAATATATATTACTATGTCCTGGTTTCAAAGACAGGTATCTGCTAAAGAAGGCAGGAGCCTCCCTTAGAATAGGAAATGTAACCCCTTTCCCTCTGAATTAGTATAATTTTGAAATTAAGGGATTTTCAGGCAATGATATAAGAAAAGGAATAACAGTTCTTCACTAATATATATATGTATATATAAGGAGACAGACAAACAACAACAATGGTAACCACAACAAACAAGAACAAAGGGGGAAAAGAAACCCCAACCAATGAACAGTTTAGCAGTTCCCCTTTGAGGGTGAGAGGGCTACAGTGTAGCTAAAACCCTGAAGCTATAGAAGAGGTGCAGCAGGGCTGGGTCCCAAACCACAGTCAGAGAGGCTGGCTCCCTGGGAGCGGGAGGGAGCTTGGTGATCCCAGGTTTTCTTCCCGCAAAATAGTGGAGCGGATGGTGGAGGGTCCTTTGTTTGGTGAAGCAGGGGGTTAGATAGGTCCCAGTGCAACGGCCGCTCTCATGAGCAGAGCTCTACTCACGATAGAAGCTGCAGCAGGAGACAGAAGCCTGCAGTGATGGCCGATTCTCCCTGCAGCCTCACTCCCTTCTCAATGCCGAGAAGTAAAGTGTCCTGAAGCTGTGGTTAGCCCCTTTTTAACTAGTCCCATTCCCCCGCCCCATCTGAGAGGGAATCTCAGACAACAGGGAATCTCAGACTAGCTAGCTGCACCCATCTCTGAGCCAACTCTTTGTCTTTCTTAAGTACCCAGCCATTACCGTTCCTTACCAACAAATATGGGGAAAAATTCCCAAGAGAAAGAAACAAAAGGGAGAAGAATACCATACCCCAACAGTGTATTAGCTAAATTTTCTATTCTTTGATTGTCTGATTGTTTTTTAAAGATTTTTAAGCACCACTTTTTCTTTTAGGAGTATTTTCCTTTTTTTGGGCCTTTTTCCTTTTTTGGGGCTGCGTTCATCTATGTAGCACCACCAGAAAGCCCTGCAAGCTTGGCACTATCGGTACATGTAAGAAACATGGTCCCTAATAAGATATGAAGTGGTTTGATTTTTATATGGTTTTTGTGGGATGAAGCCTACTGGTCAGTACGGGCAGGTGAGGGATACTATAGGCATCCTGCTCCAGCCCATTGGCCAGATTTGGAAGGTGCTGGAAAAGAGCCCAGCAGGTGCTGGCAGCTGTTGAGGGGAGCCTGGCCCATTGCTCCGGGCACATCTTCCCTGCTTTCCAGCCTCCCTGCCTTAGGTATGTGTGGGGAGGCAATAAAGCAGCACAGGCCAGCTCTTAACAACCTTGTGTCCTTTCGACACACCAAAGGTGTGTGTGTGACCAAAACGCACTGGCAGCCATAGCCAGGTGGCCGCCTGCCTTCCCGGGGACAGCAGAAGCTGCCACCAGCCTGTTGTCCACAAAACTGGATTTGTTACCCGGTGTGCAACAAACCAACAATTACAGACTCGAGAGAGACACTGATTGATTATTTATTTATTTATTTATTTATTTATTTCAGGGTGCTCGGTGGTGTTTCACAAATGAAACACCTTCCTCTGAGTTTTCTGTGCCATTATTTACACACAGAGATTCAGAGTCAGTACTCTCCAAGTACAGCCCCTCTACTGTAAGTAGGTAGGAATTTCCATACAAGCTACATAACCCCAGCTAACACCTGTGCATGCATAGGGAGAGGGTCTGCACCTGGTCAGGGGTCTTTGTGACCTGTAGACATGACTTTTAATATTATAATGAACATAAGTCAGCTATATTACTCAAATATTTTGCCAAGCTAATAACGTATCCAAAGATGTGCATCAACACCTTGATTTACTACATCCTTAAAATTTGTTAGCTCCCAAACGTCCTTGACTATGTTTTACGGACATACAACATTTTGATTTACTACATCCAGTTCGCTGCATTTTGATTTGCTACACCCCTAGCTTACAACTAAACAAGAGTTAAGCTTTAGTTCCCGGATGTCCTTGACTGACGGACGCTGGCTGCCGCCTGTTCCCTTGCTTAGATTTCCATTCTTGCTTGTTAGGCTTGAAGGTGTACAGCGAGCCGACACCAGAGCACATCCCGGCCGCACACAATCGCAGCACATTCCAGACGCCGCAGCGGGCAGCGGGGCAGCTCCGGGCTGGAAGTGACGTGCCCGCGCCGTCAGAGCAGCCGGAAGCGCCGCTGGGAGCAGTAAACAACGGCGTTGGGAGCCGCGGCCGCCGCTTCCATCTTGGAGGAGCCCGAGCCCGCCGGAGACCATGGGCAGCGTCCTGGGCCTCTGCTCCATGGCGAGCTGGGTAAGGTGGGCGCGGGCGGCGCGGGGGTCCCTCCCTGTCCTTCCCTGCCCGCCGCAGGCTCGGAGCCGGCGGCCGGTGCTTCCCTGCCCTCCCCGTTCCCTTCCTACCCGGGCCTCGCCTGTCGACTCCCCGCGCCTGTGTCACCCGGGGCAGCTGTGGCGCGGCCTTCTCTCGCCCTCCTCCGGCGCGGGGAGGCTGCGGGCCGCTGCCCGGCTCTTGTCCGGCCCCAGCCGGTCTCTGTCCGCCCCGAGCGGCCGCGGCCCCGGCCCCGCTCCGCCCGGGCAGGGCTCTCTCCCCCGCCCCGCTGGAGGGGGCGGCCCCGCCGTGGTCCCCCCTCTCTCGGGCTGCTCCGGGAATCCCCAGGGATCCGTCGGAGCCTTTTCGCCGGAGCTATGGGGAGCTTTGTCCTTAACCCAGGCAGGCCAGCCTATCGCTCTGTTGGGTGCCCATTAATCCGCGTTTCTGGGCGGGAGGTGTTATGGTGTCCGCTGAAATCACCTCTCCCCGCATCTGTAAAGAGTCTGATCAAATGCTTTGAACTCTAGTGTTTCTTTCGGGAAGATCAAAACCCGCACGTTTCCCCTGATTCTGATATTGGTATTTAATTCCTCTTTCTTACGGCTTTGTCTTGAGCAGCTCCACCCTTTGTAGCATCTTTGTCTTCCTCGCAGCACAGTAATCCGTGGTGATGTGTCACCACCGTGCTGAGGGCGCACCGTCAGGTGATTTCTCTTAATGGGAAGCAGGAGATTGAGATGGCATTAAAATTGTTGGTACTATGCAGGAAAGCAAAGAAGTTGGGAAAGAGCCTTCGACTGAGGCATTGCTTTTTTATCCATAAGTACTATGTCTTGCTAAGTCTAGTCCCTATGTATGTAGACAAAGTCAAGTGGTTTGTGAGTTTTTAGATGTTTGCTGTCAGCTGGGATTGTGAAAATCTGAATTTTTCGTACCAAAATACTGTACCATACAGGGATTAAATTACCTATAATTAAAGAGTTCATACACACACTTTTAGAGATATAACAAAACCTCATACTTATCCAAGATTCTGTTTTTTGTGATATCTGAATATATGGACCTTGGCTCCCCTAGTTCAGAGTGATGTTTAAGTAAGAGAGATGATCTGTAATCCTTTAATCTCATGGACAAATTCTATGAAATTATCATAGAATTGGAAAATCTACATTAGTTAACTTGCAGGCTGATATGCATATAAATAATCAACTAGAACACTTATATTAGCCTTTTAACTAATTACTGCCAGGGTTCATTTTGCTCTAGCATTTTAAACACTACTTAATGGTAAAGCCAGTTAGGCTTTAATTACTACCTGAATTTAGTTAACATTATTTTTTTTAATTATTGTCAAATACGTTGTGACGTTGTGATTATAGGCTTTAATTCAAGTACTTGAGTTAGTATAAACTGCATTTTCAAGTTCATGAACAGCCTTTCTGACAACTGGTTGGTGTTTGTAGTGCATGAAGAACTCCTGTCTACTTGCTCTTGAGTGTTTGTTTCTCTACAGAGAAATTGAGCTAATGGCCTGTTAGATAAAATGATTTGCATGAGATCATAATCTTAATTAAGTCAGATTTACTGTGAGTAGTTAACCCTTATCCCTTCCTTTAAAGTGCCCAAACAAATCAGGGTGGGTCGGTTTTGTTGGTGTTATTTTTCTCTTTCCTCTAATGACTTTAAAGCATTCATTTTGTCTCCACATTTAAAACCACAGCTAATCAGCAGCACTCAAAGCTGGTTCAGCAATTCTAAATAGGAGGAATCTGTCCACGCTGGTCTCTGAGGATATGTCAGTACAAACGCTGTTTGCTGTTCCTGGCTCTGAGAAAGAAGCACACAGCGAGGGTGAGGGAGCAGCTGAAGCAGGTCCAGTAGAGTTGGTGCTGCTGCGGTCTGTGCCATGGCCAGCAAAGCTCCCTTGCCTGTGAGGACACTGCTGTCAGCGTTGCTTCTCTGCAGGGCCACGTGTTGTGCTGTGCAGAGCCGCCCTGTGTAAGGGCTCCTCATCAGGCCTCTTGCCGTGCTTGTTTCTTCAGGATTTTGGTGGTGTGTTACTGCTGTGTGTTGGAGCTCTGCCCTCCCATGTGCTGATCAGTCAGTGCTTCAGGTTAGCATTTTTTAGAGCAAGGGGGAGCCTGTCAGAGATGGGGGGTGAGGGCAAGGCCATAAGAGCACAGCCATCTCACCAAAAGTATTTTGATCCTGACAGCCCAGATTGATAAGGCAGTGCTGTTTTCCCTCTGTTGTGACTTGCCTCTATTGTGCTGTTCTCTGAAACAGCTGAGCTGCTGTGTTGCTCCTTTAATATTCTCTGTCAAGGCAAAGATCTTGATTGATTCAGTGTCTTTAAGCTTAAGAGTAGGGATGATGTAGCTAGACCCTGACTAGGCCCAGCAAGAGCTTAGTGTTTTTGCAAAAACTTAATTCAGTATATAATAAATTAGTCATTATTCCAGTAGGAAGATTATGTTTGATATTAAAAACTTGTTCTGTGTGCATTGGGGGCAGTAACATTTGACTTTCCATGATTTTGCGGAGTTTTCTCTCTCCTTCAATATACATCTTGTTATGTGTTCCACATGCAATTTCCACTGCCCTGGGGAATGAAGTGACTAGTTTAGCAAGCATGAATTAACTTGTCTGGCCAGCTGGCCGCTCCCAGAATAGGTGTGTGGGTTGTCTTTTCTTATTTTGCCTAAGCAAACACCGTTGAGCTGCTTATTTTTCCTCAGAAATGTAATGGGATAAGAGTTGGTAGGTAAGTAAATAAGTTGCTGGAAGGCAATAGATTTTATGCAGTTGTGAGTGGGTAACTTGTGTAAGCTTCCTTATGGAAACAAGTGCATCTATGATTAAGCTGAGTGACACCTGGGGAGTTAAGCTTTGATCTGCAGGGTAGTATCTTACTGTTTGTACTGCTGAAATTTTTGTGGAAGATGTGCTTCAAATTTAGGAAGAAAGTGGCAAAACCTCTCCTTTTCCCCTCTGCTGATAAGCTGAATTCCATGGGCTAAATGTTCTTTGGTTTCTGTTCTTTGTGAAGTCTGTAGCAAGTAGTTTTGTGGGTGGTATAATACTATTTTATTGGAATGGTATGTATTTTATTCTCTTTTGCCAGAGAAAGAGAGAATTGGACTGTAACATGATTCCTTGTGTAAGTGGCCAACTTGTATAAATAGTATCATGTATCAACAGGTGTCTCTTGTTCAGAGATGTATGTGCATGAGCTGTTTGGGGGCAAAACATTTTAAAAGCTGATGTTGGAGCTACAGTGAGGTGTCTCTTGAGGCACATTGTTTCCCAGTGAGGTGAAGACAATCATCTTCATTTCAGCCACTGCAAGTCTCTCCTGTCTGTAGAAGCATGTGCTCTTCTGCTTTCCCTGAGGTACCCAGGAGCAAGTTGCTTGAATTATTTAGGTGTTTAACAAACAGTGTAACACTGGGATTCATTACAGAAGTGAATTTTTTTAACAGGTGTTCCTGTCGCCATGTTTTCTGCAGCAGATGAGCCTAGTCATACATTCTATTCTGCCAAACTCAAACTTTTATTTGACAGTCTATTTAGAAATATTAATGCAGACAGAATTAGTTCAAGAAAGTAATTTTGTGAACAGAGAACAGAGATATTTTCCACTGGAAAGGTTATTTGTGTGTAGGAAATAGTGTAAGACAGTACTATAAAATTCTGATGCATTCAGAGACAATATTTGCCATACATTTCCTCCTTACGAAGCATAGATGCCCTTGATGTAGTTTCTTGCAGTCATAGAGCAGCCTCTAGAGGGGGCCTGAGTGGGATTATCTAGTGCCCTATTTGCATATTGAAAACCTCCAGTGGTGGAGGCTCTACCATATGTTTGGGGAGGTTGTTGCAGGGACTAGTTGCTCTCAGTCTAAATAATTTCTTTATTATATTGAGATGAAACCTTCTATAATCAATATCTTCATCTTATTTGTGCTATAGTGATACTGAGTGGAGGAGAAAGTAAAAAGGGGCAATGTAATAGCTTTTACATCCTGAAATATTTACAGAGAGAATCTGCCTAGTTTCACCGGTTTAACAAGACCAGTAATGGTAAAGTTTACTAATTTAAAGATGATTTTGTAGCACGGTAGAGTGAAAATTCTTGGCTCCTCCGTCCTTGGGAAGGAATACACATACCAAAAAGAATACAGGGAAGTTATTTAAAAGACAAAGTTTGTGGATCCAGTGTGTGAGTCTGGTTGAAACTGTAAGAATGATAATTAGCCCTTTCCTGAGGCCTTCTCAGGAGGCTGCCAGGAATGTTGTGGCAATCTGTCTGCTTTTCCTGGCAACCCCTGGGGCTTTTCAGGTAGCAGGAAACTGCTGGCATTTTTGTTTGTCATGTGACAAAACTTCTGAGAACTGTTTCTGACACATGCCAGTCATACTGAGTGATTGACATCCTGGTCGTGTGGCCTTGTAACTGCTTATGTCCTTACGTGACTGACTGAGTGTCTCTCATGAGGTGATGAACACCTGTGGCTTTTGTCGCGTGGGGGAGTTGTCTCTGGATGTGTGCTGGGGGAGAAGCTGAGTTTTAACCCTATTCTGTATCTTCCTTTGTCAGAGGTGGCGTGGTCTGTTGTAGCTCAGAGTAGGGCAGTGATCACACATTTTGACTGTACCTTTCCTCCTTTGGCCAATGTTTATTTGTAGGATCTTGCCTTTCTTTTACTTCCCAAATTGTCACTCAATAAGTGGCAGAGAATTGTTCCCTACTGCCCAACCCCTTCCCCTTTTTTTTCCTCCCACAGTTTTCTGTGTGAGAGTTAAATACAGGTAAATTCTGTCCTGTTTGGGGTTTTTTTTCCCCTTGTAGTATTACAACTGTACAGCCTTCCCTTCCACTTTTGCTGTTGATATTTGGTATCAGTAACACATGTACTATGTATTTGCTCTATTCTTGCTATTTGTAACTTTTATATTGCATAAATTAATTCTGCAAGAATTCACAATTATGTGTCGTATGTGAATAGCTGCTACTATGAAGTAATTTGCTACATAAACTTTAGGTTCTTCTACCTGTTTTTTGTGTTTTGAAAATATTTATGGCCCCAGTGAGGATTGTATTCCAACTGTGCCAGGTGCTGAGAGTGTACCTCCATAACAGTTGTGCTTGTATCTTTTTCCTGTGGTGCATTTGTTTAATCTCTGCAGCTGTGGAAGGGAGGATGTAGCTGTTAAAAAAAGCAATCCTTGCCTGTCATTTAGCTGAAATGAAATAAAATCCGAGGAGAATAAATGAGCCGGAATCCAGTCTTTATTTCTTCTGAATGGCTCAGTGATTACTTGTGGTATGGCACTAATTCCACTGTGCAGCGGCGCATTGGGAATTGCTGTTGTTTCGTGGCTCTATAGTGTGTTGCAGTGACTTAGTCTACACTGGCGGTGGAATGCACAGGATGAGTCATTTTCCATCATAATGTCTGATGATCTACACAGCCTGATTAAATATTGAAATCTGTAATCCAAAGCTTTTTGAATAATTCATGTTCTCTCTTTCTGTCAGATACCATGCTTGTGTGGGAGTGCCCCATGCCTGCTTTGCCGATGCTGCCCCAGTGGAAACAACTCCACCATAACTCGGCTGATCTATGCCTTCTTCCTCCTTCTTGGCGTGAGCGTTGCCTGTGTCATGCTAATACCAGGCATGGAAGAACAGCTGAAGAAGGTCAGGTTATTTATTGCTAACGTTTTTGGTGGAACAGATGTCACAAATAATAGTAATTGACATCTTGAAAGCATGGATTTTATGTGGAAGTATTTAATTTTGCTACCAGCTGTGCCTCACAGTCACCATTAATTTGTTTGTAAGTCAAATAAAGAAGTTGTGGGAAGATGCCCCTAATGATCAAAAACACTTACTTTGAGGTAAAGTTGGGCCTTCTCTTTAAATGCTGAGAGCAGAAAAAAAAAATTGCATCCATCAAGAAAATTTATGTATGTGTAGTTTCAAATTAAATATTATTGAGATGTTTGTATTTAGGGCACTTAATTGATTTTTATTGTGGTTATGATTAAAGAAAAAGTAACCACATTCTAAGATGTCTTCTAGTTTAGTTATGCTGTACTAGTTAAAGTTCTCTTAAAGTATGCAGTGCATTCACTGATCATAGTAGCGTGTTTTCCACTCAGGGAACTAGGAAGTGTTTATAGTTTATTAGCTATATGAAGATGCAATATAAAATTGAAGAGTGATAATGTGAGTTACAGCAGATGTTACAGGTTCACTGAACTTGGGTTGCATGTACTTCAGTTCTGTTTTGCAGTCTGTAGTTTTTTTCAGTAGACAGTAACTTTGGTTAGGCATGCTTTTTGTATTTTCTTCCCCCAAATGATTCATCTTTTAAATGTGTATTTTAGGTTGGTATAGTTACCACATTAGAGCTTCAGTGAGAGCCATGTTAGTCACCTAGGAAAGAAAATAACAGCCTTCTGGAGTATGATTTGACTTCTAAAAGATGTTGCTCATGTCCTGGTAGTGACTGGAGAGAATGTTCTCAGCTGTTTTGTACGGAAGTTACGGATATGCCTAATTGGTGGTGATGGTACCTTTTTGGGAAAGGCTGTGTCTGTCTTAAAGAGGTGTAAGCAGGCTGCCACCTCCTAGCTATGTCATAAGCCTGATAGTAACTGTCAAGTCAAATTTACCAATTCCCAGATCTTTGATTCTGTCTTGATTCTGACGAACAAGTGAAAACTGCATTTCTTTGAGAAGTTCTGAAATTGCTAATAACATAAAAAACCCTGTTAATAAGATCCCTGTCCCATTCCTGGGAACTTTTAAGGTCAGGTGGATTGGGGCCTTGAGCAGCCTGATGGAGTTGAAGATCTCCTTGCCCATGGCAGAGAGGTTAGTCTAGGTGAGCTTTAAAGGTCCCCTCTAACCCAAACTATTCTATGAAAAGATTTTTTAAAAATTTTTTTTCCTATTTTTTATTTTATCCTGATTATACAGGATTTTTTCCCCTTGAATGTGTTTGATATTCTAGTTGGACTGTAGCTGATGATGCAGTCCTTCAGGATCATATTTTCTAACAGTGCTAATAATTACATAATGTTACAATATTAATGAATTGCGCATTGGAAATTTATTAATATACATTTACTGACAGGAGGTCTTTTAAAGATGACTGATGTGTCTTTGTATTTCTCACAGATTCCTGGATTTTGTGATGGAGGGTTGGGAACAAGCATTCCTGGTGTGCAGGGCCACGTGAACTGTGATGTCCTTGTTGGCTACAAAGCCGTGTACCGCGTGTGCTTTGGCATGGCCATGTTCTTCCTTCTCTTCTCCTTGCTGATGATCAAAGTGAAGAGCAGCAACGACCCCAGAGCAGCAGTGCACAATGGGTAAGGTGGAGAAATGAGCACTGAGATGAGTTAGTGATTCATTTTTGTAAGAGGAAGAGATGCACGTGGGTGTTGCTTTTCCAAGCCTGAACTATGACATTGGATAATCTGTCCAGAGGTTTCCCACGATGAGAAATTCTGCTTTTGTCTAAAGACTATGAAATTCAGAGATGAATAATGGCACAAAGTTTCATTCCGCTGAGATTTTTTCAAGAAATAGAAAGATTTAAAGGCCTCATCTGTCCTCTGGGAATTATGTTCCTCTTTTAACTTGGAAATTTGTAAGAACTTTTGTTCTTTTCTGAACAGTTTTTTTTAAAGGTTATAACAGTTGCACATATATATCTATATAGATGTATAAAATCTATCTTTCCTCTTTCTCTTATCTTTTCAGTTGCCCCTCTGCAAAAAGAAATGAGTTACGCATCTAGTTTCTGAGCTTTCTCCCAGTAGATTTTCTTTTGTATTTCATTTTAGTTAGGATCATCAGATAGACGATTATAGTGGAATTTCAGCTCGTGTGTTGACAAGTGGTAGTTTTCATCCAAGCTCTGCCTATGTGTAATGTAGCTTCTTGAACCATGGAGATGTAAATATTTGTAAGAGGCCATGATGCTAAAAAGCCTTAAAACCATTTATGGTGCCTGATCTTGGTGGTTACAGTGATTGCTTAGACTACTGCTTTTTCAAGGTGACTGTGTTTAACAGAAGCTATGAACAGCTAAGCCATAAAATTTTACTTTATATTCAGTATAGTAAGATTAAATATGTCTAGCATAAAATGAGAAAAAGCTTCAAATTATTTCTGTAGGGGAAAATTAAGACTGAGCAGAATATTGCTTTGTTTAGTGTTTTTTGGTCTAAAGAAAAAGAGAGTACAGTATTAAGATATGTTAGCAACAGTAACTCAGTTCAGCCTTCCTCTACACCCTGCTTTGTTCAGGTGAACATTCTTGTTGCAGGCAAGAACAAAGTGGGTCAGCTACATTCTGTATCAGAGCTCTGTTGTTTTGTGGTTTTTGGGTTTTTTTTAGAAAAAGGCACATGGTGATTTTACATGATCTGGGATGTTTTTTACCTAAAACTGTTCTTAAGTGTTTGGGATCTCCTTGATAACCTTATTTGGAGTTCTGCTCTCCAGTACAAATTTAGGTACTGTTTATGCAACCCACAGCAGTTTGCTCTTCTTAGCCAGTCTAACATCAGCACTAAGATAAAAGGAAAAAGAATGTTATTTAACTGTTGCTGGTAAAATATTTAATAACATTACTTTCAACACTTCTGTAATAACTTCTTGCTTCTATAACATGCATTAAAGTTAGCTTTATGAAAAGCTTTACGACTTTTGTTTTTGAAATTTTGTATATGTTCAGTAATGTTTTTGTCAGTGGTTTGAAATAGTCAGAATACTAGATTTTTCCATATATGTGTACGAACTTTTTCATGCTTGCGTGCAAATTAAGCCCAGTTAGATGATCTAGTGCCAGTGTTCACCTTCTCTGCTTTTTTAATGGCAATTAGAGTGGTTTCTTGCCTCAGTTTTATAATAGCAGTAGAAAAAACCCAAGATGGTTGCTGGCTTGCACAGAATGCATAGCAGCTTTAGGTGTTATTTCATATGAGTATTGTTTTCAGTTGTCATATGGGGTGAAGCATTAAGATCCCATAAAAATGTCTGGAATTAGAGATTTTATATATACAGACTTGAACGCATTCTTATTTCTGTAATTGAGAATGACGATTAGAAAAAAAAAGTGGATTCAAATAGTAGTTTTAGTGGGGTATGTATTGCACTGTAAATGTTATAACTTGATTCAGCTTTCAGGCTGGGTTTAGTCACTTCTCTATATCCCAGGGAATTAGTCCATTTTGTTCCATATTCTACACTTGTGTCATCTCACATAGTTCCTCTCCACACAATTGGCATTTGTTCTTCTGGTCTCCATCACGTGATTGTAACAACCAGCAGAAGAGATTAAACTTGTTCAAAGTATGGGAAGAAATGGGAAGGAGTAGAAAACTTGAAAAATTGACTAGTGTTTGACATTGTGGGGGTGTGGTACATATCTTTGTGCTACTATATTCAGTTTTGAAGTACATGTAGATGGTACCATGCCTGTTTTTGGAGCTGCCTGTCACTGGGATCAGAAAAAATAGTCTTCACCTCCTTACAGTTTTGTTGGCATAACAGTTTGAAGTTCCCTGTGCAGGATACATTTATACAGTTACTATTTGGGGTGAGTTTGGTGAATCTGTGATGGAAGATACTTCCTTGTATGCTTTCTGGAAACATCTGATCTGTTTTAATGGTCAGGGAATGTGTATGTTTTACTGAAGAAGAATTCCAACGACACTGCACTGAAACAGAGACTTACAATTTGATTGTGTCTTTTCTGTGCAGGATAAGTAAGTTGCTTTTGGTTTTGTAATGAACTTCCGTCAGCTGTAGGCCTAAAGAATCTGAAGTTGGGTGGGAAGAATCCAGACTTTTGTATATCTCTCTCATGTACGAAGTGAACCAAGACTGGTTGGGAGCTCCAGCATAATATTTCCTGTCATTTTGGGCACCAGTCAGATCTTTGATATTAAAAGCAGGAAGGGATTTTTTAACCCATTTTTCTGATATGCAGACAATTCAGTAGTCTTACTGCTGTGGTTTAAAACATTCTTAGGAAGAAGAATAAGCAGCTCACAATTGGCTTAATTTGTAATTCATGAGTAAGAAGATACCTCTGGGAAACGCGTCAAACTGTGTGTCAGTCTAGCAGAGTTTAAGCATAATTTTTTGGAGAAAAAAATCTTGGACAGATAAAATTTTTATCCTGCTTCAATAGAAGCAAGTTAAGAATGAGCAAATGAAAAAAAAACCCAGCTCTTAAGAATGTGTATTTTATGTGTGAATTATACCAGACTTAACAGTTTGCCTTATTCTTTTCATTTCCCTTTAGATTCTGGTTCTTTAAATTTGCAACGGCACTTGCAATTAGTGTTGGAGCTTTCTTCATACCAGAGGGACCATTTACAACTGGTGAGGGAATATTGTCTTCCTCTGTATCATGGTGCAATCATACTTAGTTTTAAAAAAGAAGTAAGTGCATGCTGATGTCATACAGTTTTAATTCTAGCTGTGTAACTGTAGTGCTTCTCTGTGTTCAGGGACACTAAGACGGGGAGGGGGGGGCGGTAGCTAATTCATCTATGGTTCGTAACTGTTTTTGCTTTACTTCTCTTTTAGTGTGGTTTTATGTAGGTATGGCTGGAGCATTCTGCTTTATTCTTATTCAGCTGGTCTTGCTTATTGACTTTGCCCACTCCTGGAATGAATCTTGGGTTGAAAAAATGGAGGAAGGAAACTCAAGGTGCTGGTATGCAGGTAAGGAGGGACTGTACTATAGTCAAGTTTTAAATTTCATTTAGTGTGCATTATGTTAAATAAGTTACTCAGTGAATAGTTCATTTTACCAGAGTGCAGGAAGGGCTGCTTCGTGCATAAGTATAATTTTCTCAGATGTGTAGTTCAGCTCCATTAATGTCCTTCTGTTGTCAAGTTAAATAAGGGGAAGCAGGGAGAGGTGCAGCAGCCTCTGAGTAATAAGATCTACTCCCAGGGAGCAGGGCATGAGTTTCACACAATCACAGAATGGGTGAGGTTGGAAGCTCAGCCTCTCTGCTCAAGCAGGGTCATCCCAGAGTACATAGCACAGGATTGTGTCCTGATGGTTCTTGTATATCTCCAGTGAGGGAGACTCCACAGCCTCTCTGGGCAATCTGTTCCAGGGTGCAGTCATACACAAAGTAAAGAAGTTCTTCCGCATGCTTAGGTGGAGCTCTCTGTGCATCTTGATATCAGAGAAGTGACAACTGCAGGTTTTTAGGTTTTATTTTTGCAGCCACAGGTTTCATTACCCCTTTAGTGCTGATTAAAAACAAAGTAACCTGTTAGCGCTTCACCTGGAGTAGAATCATCTCAAACAGTTGTTTTTGCTGGTTGCCCATCACTCATTCTTCGAAGATATATGCTGAGTGAAAGGCCAAGATAGTGAAGGAGAGTACAAGTAATCTCACTGGAGAAATGATATTTTAATAAAGCATTTCAGGTGTGATAATTCAGGTGTTCCAAAAGACAGCATGGCCTGTCTTCATTTAGTGGCCACCTCATTATTTAATGTTTTTACTAAGAAGTAATTTGGAAATGAGAATTTGTTTTAGCTTCTGTGGGAGAAGAATTTCTTCAGTTTCTTTTTTAAGTTGTTAGTCAAAGTATGCGTAGTACAGCTGTGTTCCTTTATCCTTGCTCTTCCTGGTTGCTGTTAGAGCATTGGAGAATCAAGCATGGCTTCAGGATTCCCATTCCATTGTTTCTTTTTAATACTTCAGACTATTGAGAACTTCTTTTACGTTTCAGTGCCCAGAACTCTGGTTGTAGATTGTATCCCACACTTGATAATCATGCAGTATTATTTCCATCTTAGAAGTCTCTGTTATAAACCAGTGTAACTATGGTTTTGTTTCTTCACAGCTCTGCTCTCAGCTACAGCTGTCAACTATCTGCTGTCTCTCGTAGCTATTGTCTTGTTTTATGTTTATTACACTCATCCAGAAGGTTGTTCTGAAAACAAGACATTCATCAGTGTTAATATGCTCCTGTGCATTGGTGCTTCTGTAATGTCAATTCTGCCAAGGATTCAGGTACAATTTTAGTTCTGTTGCCTCCTGTGTTATCACAATATAATTGTGCCCATGACTTTTGAATGCCTAACTTTCCTGTTTTTTGACTCCTTTGTGTAGGAATCTCAGCCAAGGTCTGGTTTGCTGCAGTCTTCAGTGATCACAATTTATACCATGTATTTGACTTGGTCAGCTATGACCAATGAGCCAGGTAAGTGTACCAGCAATGTAGGGCTTTTTGGATAACCAGCAGTAAGTGGTATCTTCACCTCTTTCGCAGGGCAGCATTAGAACAGGTAATGGAATGTGTGTGGTTAGGGCAGTGATGTGTGCTGCCAGGAGCCCACTCTCCTGAGAGATAGGAAGGGACAGCAGCAGTGAGGGAGGGCAGGGTCTGTGTGGCTGGTCCAGGCAAGCTCCCTGAGGGAGAGAGGGAAGCAGAACTGCACCGCTTCAGAGTGTGCTCACCTTTCCTCCCCTCGAAGCCACGCTCCCAGTGACGATGTGCGTGGTACAGAACAGCAACCTGGCCATGCCCACGCATCTCTAATCTTCCTTCTCAGTGCAGCCACGGTACAAACATAATGCGGTTTTCACCTGCTCATATGGCATGTAACAACTTCTACTGTTTACTGGCAGGACTGCAGTATTCCAAAGCTTAAATTTTGCAGATCACCACAACTCCTCTGAGGTGTCTGGGAGTTTCATCTCCCTATCAAGTTTCACATTTCTTAGGTGACTAGCATGCTTCTATTTTTCCAAACGGAGGATTTAAAACAAGTATTAATAAATGTTGTCAATGTTTATTGTGTCTGAAAACAGTTGAGTATCTCTAAAAATAAATAAATAAGTTCAGAAATTCTGGTGATCAAAATAAATCACCAGATATTGATTTTGGTGGTTTTAATTGGGTCTCTGACCCTCCTGGTTTAGTTATGGACAGTCTTCTGTGCTTCTGTGTCATGGAATACATGAGTCATCTAATTCAGGCAGTGATTATGGGAAGACAAGATTGCCTACTAGTTTCAACTGTTTCATCAGTATTACCTATGGATGCTGTGGGTTGGGAACCACTCACTATAAAAAACTGACTTACTGGCATAGTTTTCCAATTCTGGTATGACTTGGCTACCCCAGCTGTAGAATATAGTTGTCAGACTTGTTTTCTAGTAGTAGAACTTCTGAAGTTTAATATGCAGAGATTTTTATTTTGTTGCATCTAATTATATAAGATGGAATAGTAAAGCAGTTGATGCATATTTTACATAAGTTCAAAATCCTTTTATCTGCTCGAAGAGACACATTTTTGTGCCATATACTGTCATTTCCCTGCTCTAGAGAGATTCAGTAGGCTAAAATTAGATTCAAAGCTTTTTTAGTTCAAGACTATCACAGTCACAAAGTTCCTTTCTATTTCTGTGCATTCAGTGTGGAAATGTACTATTAAATATTTGTCCTGTTCGTGTTTTATGTAAGTTCTGATGTGATTTCCCTCACAGACAGGCGCTGTAACCCCAGTCTGCTGAGTATCATTGGTTACAACAGCACCACCATTCCAACCCAAGGTCAGGTAGTGCAGTGGTGGGATGCCCAAGGAATTGTAGGGCTGGTTTTGTTTTTGCTGTGTGTTCTCTATTCAAGGTAAGATTCCTTTTAAAAAATATATTGATTTGTATTACTTCTTGTTGTTGGATACTAGATTGTATTTATTTGGGTAACTGTACCATGTCCTTTCCTGTCAAATCCAGCATCCGGACATCCAACAACAGCCAGGTTAACAAGCTGATGCTGACCAGTGACGAATCAACACTGATAGAGGATGGAATGCCCAGGAGTGATGGCTCTCTTGATGATGGAGATGATGTTCACCGAGCTATAGATAACGAGAGGGATGGAGTTACTTACAGTTACTCCTTCTTTCACTTCATGCTTTTCCTGGCATCACTGTATATCATGATGACACTTACCAACTGGTACAGGTAATTTACATTTGATTAGATGTTGTGCTAATAATGAGCATACAAGAGGCCATCTTGCTGGACAAGGAGGCACAAGTGTGCTCTGGAATATAGGTCTTGAATGGGCCTTCTCAAGGGAAGTTACTGTTTGAGTTACATTTAGGGAATTGTATTTGAACACTGTAGCCAGCCTTGTTCACAAGCGCCTGTCGTATTTTCTAGCATGATTCTTGTCATTCACTGGACTGCTGAAATACATCCTGCTGAAGTGAACAGGAAAAAGTCTTAAATTTCGTAGCAATTAGAAATTAGCAAACACTAGGCCTGTGTGTGGTACAGAGAGCTAGAAAAAGGACATGTTATATCAACAGGTCAAGGGAGAGGTGTTCCTTCCCATGTGTTCAGTACTGGTGACTCCTCCAGTTCTGGGACTTCCCAGTACAACAGAGACATGGACATACTGGAGAGAGTCCAGCAAGGGGCCACAAAGGTGATGAAGGGACTGGAGCATCTGTTGTATGAGGAGAAGCTGAGAGAACTGGGACTGTTCAGCTTGGAGAAGAGAAAGCCCAAGGGGTGTCTCATCCATGTACATAAACACCTGAAGCAGGGGTGCAAAGGGAGTAGAGCCGGGACTTCTCAGTGGTGCCCAGTGACAGGGCCAGAGGCAGAGGGCACAAACTGAAACACAGGAGGTTCCCTCTGAACATCAGGATACACTTTCCCATTGCAAGGTTGACTGAGCACTGGTACAGGTTGCCAAAGGAAGTTGTGAAGTTTCCATTCTCGGAGGTACTCAAAAGCTGTAACTGGGGCAGCTGGATTTTGGTGTCCCTGCTGGAACAGTGGAGTTGGACTCGAGAACCTTCAGAGGTCTCTTCCATCCACAGCCATTCTGTGACAGGGCTTGGTGGAAGGAAATTAGGTTATCTGCTCCTGAAAAAATCCTTACAATAAAATAGTCCTCCTGTGTGTGAATTGTTAACAGCTTGATCAGATGTTCTTCAGAATTAAAAATTACAAATTAAGGTCTCTAGTTATGTGGCAAAGAAAAATTTGTATCAAAATAGCAACACTAGAAAAGTGCATCCTTCAGAATTACTCTTAATAGATAGTCCTGCTGTGGATTTGATTTGTGGCCCTATTTGGGTCAATATGACATCAAGAGGATTAATTTTTCTAGGTGTTGTCCTTTGGCAAGGCAAAATACATTATTTTTATCTCTTAAGTGCTTTCCATTTACTGCCTGTCTGCAGATTTGTTAGAGATTCCTTGTAATTATTTCTGCTTTTTGGTATCTTCTCGTACTGAGTGTTTTTTGTGCTGCTGTTGTTTTTCCACCTTACAAATGGTGTTCTTGTACAGACTGGTGTGAACTGCCTGGAAGAAGGGTCCTTTGAGGTGTGAAGTGAAAATGATCTCCTATGAAAACAGTGTTGAAGGATGGCTTAGGGCACAAATGTGTTGTATTGAAAAAAAATTGCAAATGATCCTTTTTCCTTTCCTTCGTTCACAGTCCGGATTCTTCTTATGAGACCATGACGAGCAAGTGGCCGTCTGTGTGGGTGAAGATCTCCTCCAGCTGGATTGGCATCGTGCTCTATGTGTGGACTCTGGTGGCTCCACTGGTTCTTACCAACCGTGACTTTGACTGAGCCACCGCTCTTCAAGGTGGCTGCATTAGCACCTCGTGTCCCTGAAACAAACAGTATTCCGGGTAATAGTGCAGGTGTAAATACATGTGTGTGTGCTGTCCAGGTAGTATTCCCTGCTTTATCCTGCATGATTACCTTCAATCATGTCTTGTCATTTCACTAAATGACTTTTCCTAGCTGAGCTCAATGGTAATTGCTGTAATGGTGGTTTTCATAGGATTACTCCTAGATCGAGTGCTTTGGAAGCACGACATGTAAGATCAGGAACTTTTGGAAGTACGTTTTTCCCCCTCAATTGTGTTAAATGGTTGTAGGAAAAAAAGTGCAAGTGTTAATTCGGGTAACTAAACAGTGCTCAGTCAGGCTTTGCAAGTAAAGGAGGGGCTGCCTTTGATGATCCCTGTTGCCTTCATTCCAAAGTAAGCCTTGGGTTAGACTCAAAGTGGAGCACATTGGAGTTTACTGGACAGCACTTTGGCACTAACAGCCTGACCTTTCCCATGCCAAGGGCAGCAGTACCTTTGGCACAGATGTGAGAGGGGAAACTTGCAGAGCTGCAGAGGAGCCAGTCCAGTGTGTCCCATTGCACACAGGAGGACAGGCACCCTGGGAGAAATATCCTGGTATCAAATACTCAGAAGCATGTTTTTAAGGCACCTGTTTACAATGTGCATCTACATATTATTATTGGTTTTTTTAAGTAGTTTAAATGGCATAGCTGTGCTGTAATTTATTGCTGTTTTGTGTTCCACTTTCTTCTTGGCTAAGCTATAATCATGGAGTTTGCAAGGAGCCAAGTGGTGAAAGCTGTGTAAGCCCTTTGGAGGAATTGTTTGAGTACCGTGATTAAAAAAAAAGTAGAGAAAAAGGAGCACTGAAATTACTGAATTACAGTAACTAAAGGACCATGTTTGCATTTACTGAGGCTTCAACTGGAGGGTTTCTTAAAATATATGGGGCTCTGAATCTTGAAATCTTTTACTGTATTATGTATTTTGCTTGTTGTCCACTACCAGAGACGGACTTGAGCCTAGAAAGTCTAGATCTAGACATAGTTCCTGTGCAGTTACAAAATCGTAAAATGCTTTTGTGCTTGCTGCTGTGTAACTGAAGTACATAAGCTGCATTATTTCTTTGTTACTTGCTACAACTTGAGCCTAGAGCAGCCTGACTGGGAGTGACCCTGGAGCCTGCAGCCGATGCCATGCTTACCTCTTTCTGTGGTGTTTGTAGCTGTGACTTCCTGTTGCTATTCTCGAAGCTTTTATTTTAATTCTGCACCTGAACACTGACATTTACTGCAAAAGTCTGACACGTCAAGTCAAAACTTGAGACAGTAATGGAAAGATTAGTAAAGGCTTGTAATAATTTGGAATATGTTGTTACCTTATTAATAAATAAATTTGGATGGAGATGTCCCATGACTTTTATGTCTCATAGTGCTGCCAGATGTGGCCATTGCAAGGGTTTGTGTCACATTCTCATCCCCCTGTTCTGGGGCTGCTCTGTAGCACTGCCAGGTTCTGAGAACAGCCAACAGTGCTGCAGAGCACACCTGTGAGGCAGTGATTCCCCGGCACTTTTGGGAGGTCACATGTAACCCCTGGGTGAAGTCCTCTGACAGTTCCATGCCCTCAGCAGCCTGCAAACACAAACATGCCTTGCACAGGAACTGCATTCCTGCTTCATCAACTGCTGCCACCCTCCTGAAGTGCACCTGTTTAACTTTGGGTAAAACACCTCAACACTAGTTCTACTACAGCAGTTTCTGAGTCCTCTAACTGTACATGAATGGCTTATTGAGCAGGGACACATTGGAGGAGTTAAGGGAATGAATTTGCACAACCCAGCCTTTGAGATTGATACTGAGCAAGGCTAGAACATCGATAAAGTAGGAACTAAGAGAACATTGCTAAAAGGACACTATAAGCAACTTCAGGGAACTAGCGAAGAAGTTGCAAACTGCAAGGCCGAAGGTATTGCCAAGAACTCCGCTTGTGCGCAAAAAGCTCGAAACCAATAAACATACAGTTGCAGTGGGTGATTGCTAGTGGGTAGCCAATTGTAAGCGTGGGTATAGCACGTGAACAGCCGCTGATATCTATATAATGGATTACTGAATAAATAATAACGGGATAGCACCAAAACCTCTATGAGTGTGCGTGCTATTTCCCGGCGGCTCTCCACATCTAACAAAGAACAAGCTGCTGAAGTCAGAAGGTGAGCACACTGCTCTATGGATTCGGCTCCTTGTACACGTGGCCAGATGACTCCTTTGGAAAAAGAAATTCAGGATCCACTGCCAGAGTTGGGGAATGGTTTTTGGGTTGCATGTATGAAGTTACTGAAAACCAGTTTCTCCCTTGGCTGAGCCTTCGTGCTCTGGAGTTTCTCAAAATTTATTTTCAGTTACAGTTTGACTGTTTATATTAAAATCAAGAGCTCAGGGTGGGATGATGTGGTTTAAAGTGTCACCTGCCCCTTCACCTGATGATGCAGGAACTCCTCCGGCTCTGTAGCTCCGCTGCAGAAACTCACTGCATCAGCTGTGGCTTCCCTGAATGCAGGAGTGGACACACACCTTGGAGGACGGGTAGGGCTCCTCCCCTGGAAGGAAAGCAATGGGGCTCTACCACAGTTCTCAGTAAAAAATCAAATAGAGAATGTCCTTTTGTGTGCTACTACTGGGAAACAGTTTGCTGCATTAGACACTTTGTTTTGGAGGCTTATCAATAAACCCCTCCGGTTGGAGATAATGAAACTATCTTCCAGTAATTGTGCACAGCAGACCTTGCACAGCTACCACAACAGGAAAATGAGGCTGTTAAATCCATAACCACCTGGCACACAGAATAAGAGACAAACTCTTGACAAGTATCACACTTAAATGACATTTATTTTGTCAGCATAGATGGTCCAAGTTAAAAGTACTCATGCAGTCATGGGGCCTGGCAGCTGTCAAGAACTTTTCCCCAGTTTGTGCTATGTGTGAGCACTTCCACTGAAGTGAACGTAAGGCAGAACCAAGATTTAGCAAGGTACAGGCACTTTGTTCCCAGCTGAAGCAGGGAAAAAAAAAGCCTACATCAGGTCCTGGTCCCCCCACCCCAAAAAAGCCTCATGTTTGTTAAACAAAATGTGAAAAATAAAAACCCCGAAATACAGAAAGTCAGTGTTCCCTAACCATACACTACTAGTTTATGTCATCATATGTAAGACAAGAAGTATAAGAAACCATAAACCAAAGCTCACTACGGACACGTGTTGGTTACCTGCGGCACGAGTGATGTGCAACACCAAGTGTTCACAGCAGAGCAGTAGCACCTGGCTCAGCAGCGCCAGCTGTTGCCTGGTGACTTAACTCCGTACCTAAACAACTGCTTGTGTAAGATAGGAAAGGTACTTCAGATTCCACGTATCTGGTTACATAAAACAAATGATTTACAAAAAACTCTCATACCAAACAATATTCTAAATAAATAGTTCATCTCCATGACTATATACAGAGCCTCCCTCACATCAGTTATCCAGGAAGGACATGTCTGTGTCCATGGGTGCTGGGGCAAGTTCACACAGGTAGAACAGCGTGGCTTCGCTCGCCTCTGCCTCAGTCAGTGGCTCCAGACGCACCAGCTTGCTCTGGGTGGGCTCGGGATCCAGGCTGCTCTCCAGGAGCTCATCCCCTTCCAGGGATTTGTCAACAGCGGAGGGAGTTTCAGCTGTGAAGCTCCCACTCTCGACAGCAGAGCCTGGGTTCCCATCGAGGAATGCAAGGAGTGGAAACGCAGTGTAGTGTATCAGCTGCTTATCTATGGGGAAAAAATGCCCAGAACATCAATTCATGTGCCTTTCCACATGCAGAAGGAAAAAACAAAATCCAACTCACAGTACTTATTTAAAGAATGATTAATAAAAAACATTATAGGTGTTTGTTTTAAATGTGTTTTTAAAGAATTGTTATGTTCATGCATAACATTATTTGTGCAGACTGACCTGCAAAACATCAGCTTCTCTGCACCTGGTGCAGAGCCAAAAATCTAAAAACAAGTATGCTAAGTATTATGTTTTGGTTTTTTGTTTATCAGCATAACATAAAACCAGACAAGGAGCAAGTAACTGAGACGGCTTTTAGAACCATGCATGTTCCACTGCCGAGGTGTTTCAATAAATCACTACAACTAACCTGATCTGGGCTTAGTACCTTGGGTTTCCTGTGAAGCCGCTGGGCCAGCATTATTCTTGTTAGCTTCTTTTCCCTTTGTCTCTGTCTGGGAACAAAAGCAAACACTTAAACACAGGTTTAAAGCCTGTTCCCATGCCACTGGAACACAGCTGACCAACTATTACAAAAAAATAATTTTTTACTTGTGATGAGATGCAGTGGCATCATGAGTATTACCCACACTAACACACCTTGGCTGAGAAAACATGAGATAGAAACACAGGCTATAAAGCAAGAACCAAAACTAATGCTTTAAATGAACAGGATGAAATCGAAGTGCTACGTCTTTGCTCCACTCATTACTAGCATGTTTTTTTTCCCACCAGACAATACAGATGAAACCATTCTGATAAAAGAGCATACCATGTTTGCAAGTAATAAAATCTCAGGGGATACAAACGTCAAGAGACTGGTACAATGTACAAGTACTGGCCTCACGGTAATAAAAGTTTTAAAGGACATTACTAATTAATTAGTGTGCTTTTTCCCTTGCTGTTTAAAGCCCAACAGGATGAACTCAACTGCAGTTTTCCTATTCTCATGCAAGTCTGAAAAGCCAGAGCATGAAGTGCCATGATTCCAGTTAAGAAAATAGCAAAAGATGGGTGAATTTTGCATCTCTCACTACAGTGCATGTTGAGCAATGGATTTAAGACTTACTTTGGTATTAGTGATATGATCATGATCTGTGGGGTTCATCTGCACAGAGTTTGTAAAAAGCTGAATAAGACAAAAGACATCAAGTTTTAGGTATCTCAATGTTGCTATTAAGAATACAAGACCATTGCTTCTGCATGTGTGAGACTAACCTCTGTACTTATTCCACCCTCTATAAGGACTGGAGTCTATTTACAGGTAATTACTACTTTTACAAAGAAAGCCTAGCTTTGAAGCACAATGGTTTGGAATTCCATGAACCCTGATCACAAAGGAAACAACTGTATTGCATCTAACATGATTGGCTGCAGTCTTAAAACACCAGTTTCTTCTGACATTGCTGCATGGATAATTCTGTCTATGAAATGGATGAACTTAAGCTGCAAGTGACAGCAAGCTGGAAGGAGTCATGAGTAAGTGGAGAGCAGAGCTGCTGTTAAGAGGGGTCTCAGAGAAGTGGGAGAGGGGCCAACAGGCACTCCACCAGGTTCAAGAGCTACATGTCACCAGGACCCAGTAACCTCATGCACTAGCCCAGGTCAGGGTTAAGGAACAAATGGACAGGGAGCAGCACCTCGGAGAGGGAACATGTGAGTCACGGCAGACAACACCCTGCCACCAGCCAGCAGCATGGCCTTGCTTTGGGAGGAAAGTTCTCTTTAACCCCAGTTCACTGAGAAGACCACAGATGATGTGCTGGGTTATTTCAAAGCAAGAGTATTAATCTACTTGACATCTACATTCACATCACAACAAATGTAAGCATTATATCATTAAGAAAGCCATTGTTCAATAAGAAACTTCAGCATTCACTTGAGCAGTGGTGTAGCATTGAGACTTACACCAGTGCTCCAGAAACATATTCATAAATATTTATAACTTTGCTTTGTAAAGGGAAGAAAGGAAAAAAAATCATTTGTGGTTTAAATCCATTCTAAACAGCAACAAGCCACACAAATGTCTTCTACAGCCTATTACCAAGATACTTAAAATAAAGTCAAAATTACATCAACCAGGAGATCTGGATCTATGCTGAACTGTCGTCCTGATAACATAGCCTGGAAGTCCTCCAAACTGCAGTCAATACTGTCCAAATAATCCAGAAGTTCAACTCTAGAAGACAAACAGTATTTTATCGCTGTATCCCTTAATAAAGTGAGAGAAATCCACACATAAGCTTTACACAGATGTACTAAAGATATCTAAAAATCTTCACCAGAACTAGAATGAACTAAGTCTTTCACAAGAAATGACCTCTGGGAAAAAATGAAAACTGTTAGCCTCTTTAGAATAGAACCCAAGTACAGCAGACAGGTGGTCTGAAAGAGGTATGACAGGAATCACATCAATATAACACCATGACATGACATTAGCAGAGATGCAATTCTTGCATCCACATAGCCCTAAAGGGTCTAATCCACAAGCAGGAGTAACAAAAATAAATCCTGACAGTTTAAACCATCTCTACAACATTACACTGCCAGATTACACATCTCAACTCACTCAAACAATGAAAATCAGAGGTTGCATCTTAAAATACTTAAAATAGAAGGATCTTCAGAAACTGGCTAGAGTAACAATGGCCTGTAAGTTTTAAGTTCTCAGTAGAAACTGCTATTCAGCTCTTTTTACTTCAGTCAAATAATCAGTTCTAATACTTGATAAAACAAGAGACCAGACTACTCACTTTCCAAGAAGATTTATATTCTGTGAAATTACTCCATTTTCATTGAGTATGGAATCCATCACAGACACTGGATCTTCTGCAGTTAAAGTTGACTGGTTATTCAGCTGTACAGCACTTGACATGAGTGGGCTTGTGCTGTCACTGACAGGGCTGACCGGATCATTACCTGGGACAGCAACTGATTCAGTGCTTTTATCCCCTTGAATTACAGGGGCATGTTCATCTTCGTTATCATCTTCCACAATTACAATATCGGGAGAATGGTAGCTGCAGCTACAGCTGTAATATGAGATAAATTCATTAGCGCATTTCATACGCATTTGAATTGGTATTATTCCACAGGTTTAGTTACTTCTCACTTTAGTGAAGCTACCATAAGGAAATAAACTTTTCTACTGCTTTTTAATACTAAACACAGAAAGATACTCTAAATATCTATTTTCCATTAATACTGTTCTGTAATGATCAATACAATTAATGCAGTTCAGTCAGCAGACACTGCTGTGGCAGATCACAATAACCAACTGCTGAAGAGCTATAGGAACACTGACATTTTTGTCATTAGAGTAACTATAAGCTCACATGTAAATGTGAAGTAAGTACAAAGTGAATCAAAGCATACAAGGTCATCAAACCAGACAGACTGTATGTATTTTGCATAGATCCTATCGAACAACATCAGCTCTGAAACAAAGGATCCCAGTCAACAGGTTTGTAGTTAAAATAACCTTATTATGCAGACCAGGAACAAAACCTGAAATTCAAGAGCGAGCCTCAACTGATTTGCTTTCATCCATATTCTAGTTCTTAACCCTTAAGTTGCCTTTAGTTATGTTGCCTCTTTATCACAGCCTTTTCCTCATGAAGCTTTTCTATCAGAGAATGCATTCCCAGACATCAGCTGAGCAAGAACAATGGTACCAATGCTAAGGTTTTTTTTCTTGAGGCATAATACAGGCCCTACCAATCCAGTGCAACTCAAGAAGAGAGTTGCATCTAAATCCCTGGACCAAGTTTCAACTTGCTTGGAGCTGAAAGATGAACAACTTACGTAGTACTGGAGCCCAGACAGGAAGGAACATAATCACGGAACAACTGGGAGTGAAACATACCCAGAACCCTGAAATTAACTGGCTTAATGCAAAGACCACACCAATACCTGACAAACACCACATGTAAATTATTCTCCACAAAAACCTGCAAAAACAAGGCAAGTCATTCCTGTCTGTAGACATAACCAAAAAGTAAAAAGACTTCTCTTACTCTAGCTTTGGACACGTTGTATATTTAACTACAATGCAGTAATACAGATTGCTTTCGCCAGTTTCCATCTATCCTCCTGATATTAAAACTGCAATAGCCAATTAACTATTTTGGAACAAATCCAGAGGTCAATAGATCAAAAGCTAGTGTGAATTCACAGATGAAGTTTCTGTAGGTAGAGGAGTGATGAATAATTCTAACCACCTCAGAAAAAAAATTATCTAAGACATCTGAATTACTGAATATTATACAACATTGAAAGCCATTTATCAACACACACTTCTTGAGACTTCTTACTTGGAAGAATCTGAAGTGGTATCTTCACTTGTTTCTGGTGTAACAGGAAGATTTTCTTCATCAGCCATGGGATGTTCTTCCTCACCCACATCCTCAGTGACATCATAAATAACAATGTCATCTGAAACCTGTTCCTTTTGTTTTAAGCCCTCATTTCTGTTGAGAGGTACCTGAGAATTGTTTTTAAAAGAGTCAGGGCACAGAAGAATGACGAGCTTCAGCATTTTGACAGTTATCACTGTATCTTACAATGCTTCACATCTAATGAAGTCTAAGAGCTTTCCTACACCTTGGAGATTACAAGCTGTTTGTACAGATCTACGTTTAATAGAAAAGGCCATACAAGTAATAAACAAGCTGGACAATAACAGCTACAAGAAAAAGAAATTGGTAAATACTACAGGCATAGAAATAAAAATACACTAGCACTGTCAGAAAATAGAACTAAAAATATTAAAACAGTGACTGCTGTTTAAACAGTACTTTGCTATAAAGCTACTAATTCTAGTGCCATTCTACAGCACTTGTTTTAACAATTTCCCCACCAATCATTATTTGGACAGCAGAAAACAACTTTCACTGGTGTGACTCATTCAAATGTAACAGGAACATGACATGGTTTTGCTGGGCTGGATGCTGCCTTGTAGAGCAACACACTGGACCCTTGTCCCTGTATGGGGCAGAGGATGTCACACTCCCAGAGGTAACAATGCAACATTATGTGTGCTATTTTTAACACCACCATTCCCAAAAGCAAAGCGCTTTCAGGAGGATCAAGTCAAGCTGTATTTAATATAAGGTAACTGCTTTATACATGCTTATGTTGAAAGTGAATGGTGATAATCAACACATTTAGCTTCTGAAAGAAACAACGTGGTCTATCACTCCTACAAGTTGACAGCTCTCAGTACACAGCAACATTTTAGTCTCCAGATGACAATGAACTTGATCCATCTGCCCACCAGAGCATACCCATAATAGAAAACTTACATGGTGGCTACTGTCAGCTGGTTCTTTCACAATTTTCTGAAATACATTTGACTTTGTAGGTCCATTAGTGTTCAGAAGTAGAGGTCTACACCAGAAAGAGTAAAGGAAGAAAGCCATCTCAAAACCGTCTCTGTGGTAGTTGGCCAACAAGGCCTGTCAGTTTATCAAGTGGACAGAAAGTTTTCAAGATGATATTTACCTCTTGCGTTTTAGGCTCACCAGTTGGTTATTTTGCACCAAGGTAAAAATGAATTGTACAATCTGTAAGGGAGAGAACACTATTGTTGGTTGCTCTACTCTGTAATTGTTTCTCTTGACTACCAAGGTATCTTATGGCAGAAGACGCCATAATAAAATCTATACATAAACAGCAAAACACTTCCTTTGTGTAATAACTTTTATACACAGCTATTCAGAAAAATTAAAAATCAAGGTAAAAACCAGTACTAATAATATCTAAATAGTTATTCAATTGTTAAAGAAAGACTTTTCACACGACATCATACAGTAACACAGAAAGACACCCAGCAACACAAACAATTAAAAGAATTCTAATTAGCAATGACAGAAGGCATATAGGGATGTGGACCATATACATAACCTGTATCTGTAAATACCGATTCTGGTGAAAGGCATTTTTGACAGATTCAGAAAAAATTACATGTACAATTAATAGTATTCATCAGCTGCCTTTCCTTTTGAAATGTTAGACTTCCCTCCCTTATGTTTTAAATTTAAGGCTTTAATGTGTGCATCTGGCTTGAAGAAACTGGGGAAAAAATGCACTAAGTCTCTGCTACAAGGCTACTTGCAGTGATGTCTTTTCTGATAAGTTAAAAAAAATAGATCTATAAACTCTATGCATATGTATCAGTTTTGGTAGATCATGAAACTAACTGTTATATAATCTAAGTTGACATATTATCAATGGGTTCCACTCAATCATCTATTATTCCTCTGGTAACTTTAGGAATATACAGTCAGTGCGTCAGTTAAGTGGGACAGCAGTGAACTTCCAATACAGAGTCTTGTAATTCTTGCAGTGTGAAAGTTTTTCCCAAGATCACTTGACAGAGTGAATTAGACATCTGATTCCCAAAGTAATAAAAAATGGATGGACCATGTTAAGGGGAACTTAATGACTGATGTAGGATGTTGAGCTTCTTTCTTTGAAAATGTTTACAAGATTTTGGCCTTATTTTCTGCTTATGCAGTAAATACCCTCCACGTTTTGTTTCACTAGGATTTGTTCACCATATACCATCCTGCTGTTCTTTCTGTTAAAGAGACATTTCACATTATAAAAAAGGCGAGTGAGGGCAAAGCAAGGTAACGTGGCACAGCACTGCTAGTTCAGAAGCACTCACTCAAGCACACACGACACCTGAAGGAAGCCTTACCTTTCGAATAACTTGCTGCTGTTGTAAGTGTTTTGCTCTCAGTTCTGACACTTCTCTCCAAAGGGATTCATTCTCTCTGTTTAAAAATGATGATTTAGAAGTCAAACTAAAACTAAGTTATTAATTTTTGTTAAAGATTAGTTGGTCTCATTAAAACAGGTTTTTCGATTGGGGGTTGGTGTGGGAGTCTCACACAGTCAGCAAGCAGCCTTGGAAAGTAACTACGAAACGGAGACCCAAACACAACAAACGGCCTGTAGAGAATTTCCATCTGCTTTAAAGGAAAAAACCAGAATTCCCAAACTTGGGAATAATCATTACCCATACATTCAGCATTTAAAAATTAACGATCAGCATTTAACAGCTACCTCTATTAGCTCCAGTAAAGGAGCATGATAGGTGACAAAAAATAACAGGAGCATGTCAGAGGTGGTAGTTTTCATGAAATGCTGCCATTTTAGAAACCTTGGTTGTTCCAGTACTCACGGGACTCCAGTTACTGAGACTGTGTAAAAACTGCCCTATTGTTGCCACGAGCCTTGTTGTTTCCAACAGTGTATGCCATATTAAGAGGTGGATAATGAGTACCAAAAGCTTCAATGAATAAAGGAATACAACATACCACCTTCCTCTCTTTTGCAGTTTAATTTTCAACACAAAGAAGCAAACTCCACTGGTGTTTGGGTTTTTAGGAAACCTTAAACTAAGTTTTCAGAAACAGTTGCTCATATGCAGTGTGACTTACTCCTCAAACTGCTCCTATGTCAAACATAAATTTAAGAGTACAATTCCATCACAAAAGTAACAGCAGAAGTCAGGGATTCTGAACTTTCTCAATTGTTTCTTTAGCTTTATCAACATGTTTTGTAGGACCAGGTCATCTGATATAGCTCCAGTTTCTACTCGCAATAATTTTAAACTGATGGGATGACAATATGGATGTCAAAGACCATCCACTACGTTCTCATTCCTACAAACTGCCAGGTCATTAGCAACTGGCTGTCACTTCAGTCAAAGCCTGCCCTGCTCTGGGCTGCGGTTGGGACCTGATGGTGTTCTGAGGTTCCTTTCAACCCAAATTTGTCTAGAATTTCAAAAGGGCAAATAAGATTTTTACTTCAGACTGGTCAGATTCCAATGAAGACTATGCCTAGGCAAAAGAAGTTTGCCTCTGAATATTCTACCACTCAAGACACTAAAGTCTAGAAGTGAGAGAATTACTTCCTAAAATCTGAACTAATTGGTGACCTCTGCCAAAGAGGTACACTGTCACCTTCTCAACGTAAGTTAAGGTGTCCTGAGACAGAGTTTCTACTGCGGTGATGTGACTTACAGTGCATGACCTTATGCTCGTGTGTCTTGTCTGTATCTACATATTCTAAAGGATTAAGTAATTTGTGACACACCTCTCTCACTGTTGGCAATAAATCATAATTTATAAGCAGGCAATAATGCAATTCTGAAAAAACTCTATTTACATTTGGATTTTAGATTCTGTTCCTCTGTCAATGAGGTAACTAATGAATTTCCAAATTAGATTTCTAAATGCATTTTCATAGGCCTTAGCTCTTCTGCAATTTTAAACAGAGGGGGAATAAGAACAAAAACAATAAGAAAACAAAAAACAACGAGCAAAGACATTGTCCTGCAAAAGTATTAGATGCAAATTGCACAAACCAAACTCTGCCTCAAACCAAACACAGTAACTATTTCAAACTTGACGACAAAAACCAACACATTTTATACTAAGAGCAGATTCAAATATTCAGTCTTAGCATCTACATGGAATTATTATTAAAGGTGTTTTTAATTGCCTACTACTAAGTTCTGCAAACACCAACACTGCTTATTATTTTTCATATAAGAATATTCAATTTTAAAGCAATTTTTCTATTGTAATTTATGTTCCTAAAGCAATAATTGAAGTCAGATAACCAGAAATCAAGAGACATCTAAAATTAGGTCTCTGTCCAATAGCTAGTATCACAATTACTCAGCATTAAGAACGAGTTACTGATGAAGCAACTTACCTCTTCAAAAGAGACAACTGAGATTCAATACTTGTTTGTTTAAGCTGCACCATTTGAGCACTGCATATTATTTTTGCGAGATCTTCCTGACGTATCTTGTTTTCTTCAGGTCTCGAAGAAGGAACCTTTAATAGATTAGAATCCAGAAACAATACTTCCCTTAACTCATGCTTAAGTATTATTCTTTTGGTGATCAAGTATATTTTCTTACTAATGTTAACAAAATATGCATTTAATTTAATAATAAACCAAGAATCCAAAAAAGCCCCAAACCAGAAACACAGCTGTCACCACATTGGCTTTAGTTGTTACAAACATTTGTGTACACACAGACTCTTCAGGCATGTTCCCAAGTTCTCTACTTCATCATAACGGCATCGCAATAACCTGGTGATAACAAGTACATCACACTGTGCTGGTTTTGACTGGGTGAGGTAATTTTCTTCATAGTAGCAAATATGGGGCTGTGTTTTGGACTTGTGCAGTTGTGCTGCAGTGCTGGCAGTGCAGAGATATTTCTGTTGCTGCTGAGCAGTGTTTACACAGGGAGTCAAGGGCTTTTCTGCTTCTCACTGCACTCCACCAGTGAGTTGGCTGGGTCTGCACAAGAAACTGGGAGGGCACACACACAGCTGGGACAGTCATCCCCACCTGACCAAAGGAACATTCCATACCATATGGTGTCCTGCTTAGCATATAAAACGGGAAAAAGAAGGAAGTGGGAGGGATATTCAGAATGATGGATGGCATTTGTCTTCCCAAGTCACCATTACATATGATGGGGCCCTGCTTCCCTGGGCATGGCTGAACACCTGCCAGCCCATGGCAAGTGGTAAATGAATTGCTGGTTTTGCTTTGCTTGTGTGTGTAGCTTTTTCTTTACTTATTAAACAGCCTTTGTCTCAACTCACGAGTCTTCTCACTTTTATTCTCACAATTCACTCCCACATTCTGACATGGGGGGAGTGAGCAAGTGGTTGTGTGGGGCTGAGCTGCTGACTGAGGTTAATCAAGACATCCAGTTTAATTTGCCGTATTTCTATTTGCTGTCTATATCCACCTGATTCAATAACAGCAGAACACGTTTCAGAAGCATAACCAACATGTTTATAGGTTTGCCTCCTGTTCTCTTCGGTGTAAAGTTTAATGCTTACAGTAGTTTTCTGAAAGCTACATAAACAAGCAGTTTCTTATACTGCTGATGGGAAAATAAAAGCATGCTCTGCACTTCTAATACTCTTTTGCAAATTGTCATATTACATAACTCACTCTTTTTTGCCACCTGTGAAACTTAACCATAATGACAGCAAAGTAGGTTAGATAAAAAAGCCTTGACAAATCCCCCAAAATATATTTAAACAAGCTCAAGACAAAAATGAAAGCAGGGCAGTTTGTTTCCATAAACTCCAAACTTATTTGCTGCAGATAAACTTGACATGAGCTTAGCTATTCATCAATACTTAATAGTACAGTCCACATAATGAGTTTTCCACATAATGAGTTTTCACTAACCTTCCTTTTAATGTGTTCCAACAAGTCCTCCCGGCCCTGCCTAAAATACGCATGCCGAAACTCTACTGGACCGTATCGCTCCAGTTTGACGATTCCAGAATCAACATGGACAACTTTACGGAAGCCATCTTTAAAAAAAAACAAAAGAAAAGAAAAACCTCAAACCCACATAAAGAAATTCAAAGTATGCTGTCCCAACTATCCTGCTACCGATTTTGATAGTAAGACAGTATCCTAGTTGCAGAAAACACAAGGCCACTGCTCAAACGAAATTGTAACTTAACTCTTAGGTACAGGAGTTAGAACTGTCCTAAAATGCAAAAATCCAGGAACTTACACATGTTTAACTGTCTGACAAAGCTTGCCATGTTGTTGTGCTTGAAGTACTTGGGAAGAATCTCTTTTGCAAATCTCCGTTCATCCAACACCAAGAAACTCTTGCCATTCTAAAATGAAAGAGACACATTAAGCTACTTAAAAACCATAGCAAAAAACACACTGGGCTTTTAGAATTAATCACCAGATTGGAATGTTTCCTTTGTGCATGCAGTACATTATTGACCTGCTTGCCTACAATTTTCCAAAACAAAAAGCGTACAAACCTTGCAGTTGCAAAGCAACTGAGTACTATCAATTTACATCACCACCTGTACCTGAAGGGAAACATCTCTATGGTTACACACTGCTTTCTCAATAAATGAATTAATTACCAGCAATTATCAGAGTTTCACTACAGAACAATACTATCAATTTTGAATGTAGTTTTGAAGCTGTGGTAAGGAATCTTAACCAAGAACCTGAACAAGGAAAGAATACCAACAACAAGCTGAAAGTCCCATCTGCTTTTCAGTATAAAAGCATTGGTTTCATGGGACTTGCAGAGCAGATGGAGTTGTCAAAGAGCTGAGGGTGTCCACTGGGTTTTGGAGTCACAAAAAGGTAGCTGCCTAAGGCAAGATTCCCTTTCCCCCGGAATTCCAATTGTAAGGGAGGACTGATCTTTTATTTAATCCACAGGCTTTAACTAAAACAGAAGGATCAGCTGTTTGTTCTTCAATGACTGCACTCAATTTAACTACAGGGTAAATAATTGGCAGAATGCAAATTACCTACTTGAAAATGGTTTAGGTTTTGTCTACACATCCACAACACTCTCACCCTGTAGTTAATAAAAAGTCTTATCTTCAACAAATGTCAACACTCTTCCTGCATCTTCTTAGAGGCCTTTTAGTTTGATGAGTCACTTGTCTTATCCTCAAATGCCAGCAGTTCTATGATCCCAAGAAGCTTAAAGAACCAACTGTAAGACCATATGAAGATCCTTGTCCAAAAGCAGGTGTCCTGGTTTCAGCTAAGATAGAATTAATTTTTTCTTAGTAGCTGGCAGAGTGCTAAGTTTTGGATTCAATAAGAGAATAATGCTGATAATAAGGTGATGTTTTAGTTGTTGCTAAGCAGTGCTTACCCTAAGTTAAGGTCTTTTCAGCATCTCAAGAGCTGCCACCAAGCAGGTGCACAAGAAGCTGGGAGGGTGTATGGCCAGGAGAGCTGACCCAAACAGGGCAAAGGGATATTCCACACCACAGAACATCATGCTCAATATATAAACTGGGGGAGTTATCCAGCAGGAGGGCCAACTGCTGTTTTCAGATGGGCTGGGTACTGGCCAGCAGATGGTGAACAATGATACTGGGCATCATTTGTTTTTCTTGTGTTTTCTTTCTGTTTCATTACTATTATATTATACTTTACTTCACTTCAATTTTAAATAGTCCTTATCTCAATCCATGAGTTTTACTTTCTCTGCAGAGAGTGGGGAAATGAGCAAGTGGCTGTGTTGTACCTAGTTGCCAGTGGAGGTTAAACCGCAACAGCTTGTTCCTGTAAATCAGCAAGGAGCATGAGAAACAGGATCTTGTAAATGGCTCTCCACTGGACGACTTAGGCCCTTAACACTGAGAGGAAGGTAGGGAGATGAAAACTGCCAGTAATGCCTACCTACCTCTTGCTGAGAATCAATCAGTGGAAGGAAAGGGGAAGCAAAAGAAATAGCAAGAACAGACTATTTTAGCCAATTACGTGTGTGACATTCACAAACTAAAGGTGCTGAACCAAGAGACACTACAGTGACCTGTGACACCAACAGACAACTTCCATGTGGTGCTTCACTTTATCATCCCTATGACATTGTCCACGTTTAGCACACGAAAATCTGGGAAACACATCCACCAGCTCTTGTTGCCCTGAGAATCATTTACAGCAAAGCTGTACAGACATTAAAGCCTGTAAGTTTCACTACAGAGCAAAACACGATTGTCAACTCCTAGTGCCAATGGCTGCAGCATACAGGCTTCATTTGGTACTCCTCATCCATATTTCCATGGACAACACATACTCTGCATTCACTTTCCAGGGAGACAAAAATCTGGCTCTTCTGTTTCAGGTAGTGTTTATCCTTACAGTGTAAGGATACAGATTTGAATAGGAGGAAAGAAAAATATTATAGTAACTGTACTCTCCCTTCCCTGATACATTCAGTACTTTTGTACCCTATAATATCAACACAGAGTATTTCTAAAAGGTATCACAAGTAATCCTAATACTTTCCTCCCACCAGAACTGCTGGTTGCTAATATCAACTGTGATGAGTGGACCTTCCCCTCTAAAAACAGCCTTGCAGAATCTCAAACAATTATTTTTACTGTTAATTAAAAAAATAATACAAGGATACCTAACAGGTATTGGTGTGTTTACTTAAGATAAATATAACCAATGGATTTGGAAATTTTCCATTAAAAGCACAGGGTAGAAAAAACATTTTTTTAATGCAGACCACATCAATCTTCATATAGTCCTTAATATCTCTCTTTCAAAAAAAGAAGAGAAAAAAGCAAACGAACACCAAAAAAAAAAGAACATTAAAAATCCCACCCCAAAACAAAACCCCCTAAAAAACCAACCAAACAAACAAACACAAAACCCCCAAAACCAAAACAGAAAAGACGTTGTAATCTATTGAAGCCTCTTGCTTCCCTCTTTGGGAAGTTTTGGCTGAAAGTACGGGTAAATCATTTTCAGTAAAATGTTTAAGACATTTTATTATTTCTCAAGCATTTAAAATAGGAGCTCTCAGTTTGAGTGTAGCTCAACACCACGTAAAGATATCGATATAATTTGATAATAGGATTTTATTGAAAACAGCATATAGAAGAAAATGAAGTAGCTATTACTAAAATATGTGCTTAGCATTTAGCACAACTGTTAACGATGCTCACTGTGGCAACTTGCCAGCCCTTCGGTGCACTATAAGAAGATCGGTGCCCAATTCGACTTTTCCTGTGGCCTACGCCCCTCCCGCCGCTCCAGCAGGTGGACATGGAGCCCGGGAAGCCCCCGGCCATCCCCCACGTGGCCGCTCCCCACCGCCCCCGCGGGATCCGACCCCGCGGACGGCACATGAGAAACAACAGCAGGCCTGAGCACGCCGCTCGCCCCATCCTCCGGAGCTCTCCCGCAGCCCCGGCTCACCGAGGGCGAGCCCCATTCCCGTTCCACCACTCCGCGACGGGAAATCTCCCCGCAGTTCCGCGTTCCCCGCACGCCGGCTCCTTAAGCAGACGGCAGAATCCCCCGCTCCCGGGCCCCTTCCCACCTGCCACGGACGCCCGAGCCTGCTCAGTCGGAGCCGCCAGATAGACACCCCCCACCCCCCTCCGCGGGGGTGCCTGGGGACGCGCCCCCAGGGCGGGCACCGGGGCTCCTGCTCCACGGATGAGACAAGGAAGAGGCTGAAGGTGGGCGAGGCGAGCCGGCCTCTCCCCAGCAGCTCGGCCCGGCCCGGCCCAGCCGGAGCCCGACCAAGCCGTGAGGCCGTGTCCTGATTCTCCGTCCTACCCACGCGCAAGCCGAGGCCCACGGCCCCCAGCAGGTCCCGGTGCCCGCCGGAGCGAAGCGCAGGGTGATGGCGGGGGCTCCGCCACACGCGGGCGGGAAGGGGGTGGGGGAGGTGGGGAGCGGCCGACCTGGCTCCAGGTGATGAGCTGGTTGCTGGGGGTCTCGCCCAGCAGAGCCCACAGCTTGCTGAGGAAGGCAGGGACCGCCGGACTGGCGAAGGGAGGCGACGGCTGCTGGGGAGGCTGCGCGGGGGGCGGTGGCGGCTGCTCATGCTGTTCCTGCTTCATTGTCGCTCGGGAGCCTGCGGGGCCTCTGTCCGGGAAGGGAGCACAACCAGACCGGCCTCGCCCCGCCCACCCGCNGGCGCGTGGCGGGGGCGGGTGCTCGGCTGAGGGAGGCGGGCGCGTGAGGAGGAGCGCTCCCGCTGTGGCCAGCAGGGAAAGGCTGGCCGGGGCGGGAACGGGACTGCCAAGGGCTTTATCCCTGCCTGGCGTTTCTGAACCGTCTGGGAGAAAGGTGAAGAATAGCTAGTCAGCTCAAAACATGAGCACACAGGGCATGCACACGACCTAAAAAAGGTACGTGGAAGCATATGCGCAACAGGAACATCCAAACCATTTTTCGCCCCCACGAAAAATCCCAGGCAGGCCCTAAGCAGACCCCTCTCCAAGGCAACTTGTGTTTAGACTTCAGACCTGTCAGCTACTGAGACTGCGAAAAGAAACTGCTTTAAATCAAAAGAGGATCTCTAGGAAAACAGACTAATGAATGGTGAAATGCAGTAAAATTAATTTATTTTGATACTCTACCAAGTATTTTGCAAAACTTAATCACATTAACTGCATATAGTTTTTAAGAAACTCAGTATTTTCACAACAAATCTTCATTGACTGGTAGTGTTACTGATGTCTTTGTTGAGATTCCTCAAAAATCTCAAAGAATCTCAACCAGCTTGAGCTGCTTCAGTTTGCAGTGAAAATAAAGCACAATGGCAACGGGAAGATAACAGAACCTTTAGTGGGGTAGCCTGCAGGAAAATTAAGTGCAATATTTCTGTTTCAAGCTGTATATCACACAGCTTCCCTTTCGTCACAGCATTATTAGGCTACAACAACCTGTAACAAACCCTTTGACATTCACTAGATCATTCCCAAGAGAGAAGTCATAGTTGCTAAGTTTATGGCTGAGCTTTTCAGGGTCAGTATTTGGAATGAGAAAAATGGCATTCATTTAAGTTAAATTTAAACACAAATTTACAGTAATTTTCCAAGTAATTTTTCATCCTGACACGCAGATGCAGAAAGCTCCTTCCAGATTCCATTTATCTAGATACAAATGCTAGATAAGCAGAGAGAAGAATATGATTGTGACTTAATCTGGATATAGTATTGCTCTGCATTTTATATTTCTTGTTTACACATCCATTTGAAAATAGGAGTTGATTTGCAGAACTGTTGGACAGTATTTCAATTTGTGCCTATAAATGTTGAATTATTTCAAAAGGTAAACCACTATATTGATGTCTGTGGCTGAAACAAGTGGAACTGTGGCATGGAACCATGTACTTTTTTTTTTTTTCATTTCACTGGTAGACACAACATCACCTTGGTGAGAAAGACTGCAGTGTAACTTGATTTCCAATGTCTTACAGTTGAGGGAAGTTTTTTAAACTTTCTTCCTAAACCTCAGTTTAGAAAAAAATTTACTTCTGAAGCCTTAAGGCTTAAGAACTGGAAGTTATTTATTTAATACTTACCATAAAGTGTTCGCAATATACAACTCAAATAAGCCTTCCATTAGGTTTTTATTTTATTGTCTTACAAGGTCTGAGCACAAGGTATTTGCTTGTCCCTGTTTAAAAAGCTTCCGGTTACATTATTTTACAATCCAGCCATTGCAAAACTCACCAGTCTTTAATCTGGGTCTATTTGACTTCTCAGTATCTTCATAAGCAGTGCTGTAATCTTTTTCCACGCTGCAGTAAAATTTTCCTCCACTTAGCTTGCAGAAATCTGGTAATTATTAGCTCTGAGACAGGTCAAGCTATTTAAATCTTCCACAATGCAGTTCTCACCCTCCCTCCTCCAGAAAAACATAGCACTGTAAAACTCTTTGGGTATTGTGAAATCTTGGGAGTTCAGATCTCTTCCCATATCCCCGAACTAACCCCTCAAGCCCCAGCAGATTCTGTTCCACCTGAGCCTCGTTCCCCCTCCCTTGGGTCCATAGTTCCCCCACGTCAGAGTTCCAACTAAGACCTAGTGCTCGGGATCTAAGGGAGGCATGGCCAACAGGAAACATCTGATTTCCAGCACTTTTTTTTTCCACAGCTTTCATGGAGAGGCTATATAGTTAGCAGCACCTCAAATCTGGGCAGGAGGCCAAAGAATAAAATTAGATAGCTGTTCATATCACTACCTGTTTATTTTGATATCCCATATGCCTAAAAATCACAACCGTCACTGGTCTCTTCCTCTCATGCTCGAGCAGCAGGCAGCCCCACAGCACTTCCATATTCTTATAGGAGCCTTGTCCACTGATAGTCCAGTTTTCATGTGCTTTAAGAAAAATAATTTGGGGTGGGGACTCCTTGTTCCACAGCACATTTACAAGTAGGGGCCACAAAGCAGCCCTCATGTAACAACACTTTTCTGATATGAACTTAACCTACTGTCTCTCATTTCCTATTTTCTTCCCCTACAGTGGAATATGCAGCGGGGGTCAACAGCCCTGCTTGTGCTGTTATTCTGGCTCTTGTAAGTCTGAAGTACAATCTGGTGAACTCCAGTTACAACAGACTGTGAGTAAAGCTTGAGTCAACTCCCCAAGGGATACCAGTCTGCAGATTTTCCTTAAGACAAACAGTGTGATGCAAAACAAGCAACTGAAAATGACAGGAGAGAAAAAGGCAGGGTGGCAGATTTCAAGGTAATACTCTCCTCTTTTTGCCACCACTATTTGTCCTGCCTGAAAGGCTGGCATTTGAAGGTTATCTTTATTGATTCATCTGTATTGATCCACATGAAAGCAAGAGACAAATCAGACACTGAGCTTGCACAAATGTTGCCTCCCAAACAAGAACAGGCAGCCACAAGTAGACCGTCCTGGATCAAACACTGCACAGCACCTCACACCCAAATTTGATGCAAGTCTTCCGCCCTTAAAAAATTACACCACTTAAATAACTGAAAGTGTTCCTAGACGTCCTAGCTCTGCACATACTAGGATCTTCTTGAATCAAAGCGACCCTGCAAGGCCTAGACTTAAATTAATCCTCCTTGAACCAAGGATGGTCTGAGATGTCTGTGTTTGTAATGAAACCAGCTAGAGTAGGCAAGGTAGATGACATTTCAGAGAGCTTCTAGAGAGATTAATCTTCCAAAGTAATATCCATTTAGTTAGTTTTATGCCATCCTTGTGCATCTGATTCAAGTACCACTCAAAGTTTTGAGTGCCTAAGTGATTAATTTTCCTTCTCATGCCCTGCAGGAAGAACAGACAGCACAGCACACCGGGTATTTAATAGACAATGATACAATAAAGGCTGGCATCAAGTTTCAAAATTAAGTTATGATAACTGTTCCCCACAGTATATTTAAAATTAAGCTATGATGACTGAAACCAACTTCCATTCGTGATCAATGCTTTTCTTTCTTGAAAGGAAAATTCAGACCTATGTTCATATTGACTACAAACTCTCCAAGATAGCTTGCTTTGCAAATGGCACAGAAGTGGTATCCATTTCTTATTTGCTTATGTGTGAGGAATACTTGAAACAGACTTTTCCCAATTAGACAAGATCTTCCATACACCTTGAAAATGCTCAGTGTTTCTTAAAAGACTGTTTTCTCGTAATATGAGGAAAAGTTACAAACTTGGAAAAGGTATATTTTAAACAAGCTATAGCATTTTTTAATTGAGATAGCATTCAATTAAACTTCGTCAGTGTCTTTAAAAAATTCCAGATTTAAAATGCTTGAAGCCATAAAAAAACCTGACCTTTAAAAAGGAGACAAAATAATATCTGAGTTGAAAACTATTTCTTAACCTGCTAACAATAAGTCCAGGCCTGGATTACCTGACCTTCAGGGCTTTCTGCCAAGTTAGTCTTTATATTAAGGTTTTTGAAAATATGGTAGATTTGGGAAAAAGAAGGAAGGGGGATTCCTGAGCCATATACCTGGCCAAAAACTTTATGAAGTTTTAGAGCAGCTTCCTGTGACTATGTGTTGGTAATTATGGAAAAACAGTTTGATAGTAAGAAAAAAAGCCCAGACTTTATGTGCTCATTTGGTCATGCAAACTTAACACTGTTTTACTCTAAAATGAAAAGCAGATACAAAACCCTGTTTGCACAATTTTCTCTTCTTCAGAGAGGATTTTGTAACACAGAAGTTCTGAACATTGTGGCAAGGAAGGGCTCATAAATCAGAGTAAAGCATGAAGAGAAGCTTTTATCTCGCCTGAAACTAGTTTACAAACCGCATTCTACATCCATTATTTACATATTCTAAGGCCTCCATTTTATGCAATTTCACATTCCTAACATTAGGCCTTCCATAAAATAACTGTTCTGCCTGCTCAATTCCAGAGCATGGCAAAGCTTTCTTCAAAGAAGGATGTCCCTTGCATTGGTTTATTCTTATCAAGAGCACAGTAGAAATCCTTCACAAAGTACTAGTGAGCAACTTTAACCATCTATTTGACACAGAAAACCAACAATGTTCTTATTAAGCTTTAAAAGTAATGTCATTTTCAAGAATAAATTAGATTAGATTAGCCTGCTCTCAAGGCCATTCAGAGATATGATTTGAATAGATGAAAAACACCTGCTTTGTGGGTATGGAGTCTATCATATCATGTCTCCCCATGCTAATCACCATTTAATAACTCTCTTCAGCCTGTTTAAACCAGAAATCACTGAATCTGAAAACAAAACAAACCAAACTGGCTAATCTCAATCTAGTTTACCTGAATCTGAATAGGTGGAGCTGTAGTATCCTATGTCTGCGCCTAATCTACTGTTCTCATTGTTTGTTCAGGCTCCTGTAAGTTTCTATAAAGGAAAAAAAAATTACTTGATTTCCAGAAACATGGTCCAAAGTACTAGTTTTCCTGTATTGTCAGAGACATTAGAAAAAAGCAATGATTTACTATAGTTTCAACAGGGTTCTCTTCTTTCCTTCTCAGTTTGGTTAAAACTACTGCTGTAGCAGCCACGCACGACAGTTGAGTGGACAGCTGGTGACTGAAATGCTATCTACACTGTAACCACAATTGCAGCTGTCATCACCTTCATTAAGTTAGTAAAATGTAATCAAGCTCTTATTGAATGTGCATTGATGTTGTCTTCCTTGCTAGGCTGCTTATTCTTACCCACACGAATTGGCCATTAAATTCACAATGTGTGTTAAAAATTCCTGCAAGTGTTAGTTTTCTGTATTATGGAGGTGAAAGAACTCAACACAGACAGAGCATCTTGACTTCAGCATTCTGGCAGATTCTGTCTGTGGTTTGCCTATTTGGTGCCTTATCCTGAAATTTTAATGTAGTCTCAGCACTTTGTCACTTTCTCCTCTCTCCTGCTCTAGATAAGAGCAGTCATAGCCCAGCAACACGTCCTTTAGGGACATAACAAAAAATAAATATTTATTTAACTTCGCTCTTCATCATTAAGGTCCATCCTTACTTGTACTGGGGTACAAGTTTCAGGTGCTCTGCATCAGAAAATCATGGAATCATTGAGGTTGGAAAAGACCTTTAAGATCATCCAGTCCTGTCATCAACCTAACACTGCCAAGTGCACCACTAAACCATGTCCCTAAGCACCACATCTACATCTTTTAAGTACTTCCGGGGATGGGTACTCCACACAGAGGACCACTAGGACATTCCATTTGCACATTTTCTAGTTATATTACTAAAAATGTTTCATCAACATAATACCCTTCCTCCTAAAGGAACAAAAAGTTTTCCCCATGCTATTGTTCAGAAACTGCTGTCCTTAACGTCAACTAAGTGCTGCTCCTTCACAGACAGAGAGAACACTGCAAGAAACCTAAGGACATGGAAGCTCTAGTTCCATAACATTTTCTCCCCTCTCTGCCTCCCCTTATGATACAGTGTCATTCAATACTTTTCACTCCCTCACTGCTGTGCTGCCTCCTTCACTATGTTGCAATAACTGTTAGATCAAGGCAAATTGGATTAAAAAACACACACAAAAAATAATTCTTTAGACACCTGGGGAAGAGTAAGCTTTTAACGTGTATCAGTTCTGTGATCCAGTTCAAGTAATTCAGATGCAAAACAGTTGCAGCATCCCAACAATGTCTTAACAGTAGAAGTGAAGAGCTAAGAAGCTTGAGCTGGGCATACTATACCTTGAGATTCTCTCCTCCCAGCAAAGGATTTATGAAGAGAGGTAAAACACAATAAAGGCAAGACAATTCTACTTAAAGTATTTGGAAACAGATCCTGACTAAAGCAGATCTCAGGCTTAGTAACATTATTATACAGACTAGTTCCTTTTACACAACTATTCAGCAGACTACTCAAAATCCAGCTAGCTAAAAAAAACCCCTTCAAAAATGGTTGAAAATTTTATTATTATCGCTGTAAAAGCTGCATTTTCAAGATAACAATGAAAATGCTAGAATTAAAAATCTTGTTTCCTGTGTGCCTTTCTATTGAGGCCTGTAGGAGATATTGTGGAAGTAAAATGAAAGCATTGTTTATGTAATAGTTTTAACTCTACCCTAAAAGCAAAACCAAAACACAAATCTACTCAAACATGCAGCCATAGTAACCATCAACAAGACTCAGGAAACCAAAGTTTCATTGTGCCTATAGACCTAAAATTTTAAATGAAATTTTAAAAGACATACCAATAAAAAATTTGCTGTTAGATCTGTGGAGTTTCTCCCTTCTTTGGAACAGGGGAGAAAAAAATCTATGACAATAGCCGTGTATAACTATGGCTAGTTGGAAAGGGGTAAAATCACTGTGTTGTATACGCAGTTGCTGTGTGTTCATGAAGTGTGGAGCTTCCCTTTGGAAAGCTGCAAGGCAGCAAAGCCACAAATGCGACCTACAGGCTCTAACCACAGTTTGTACTGAATGACTTTCTATGAAGTATTTTTTACCCTCTCTGTGAGGAGTGGTATGTCTACTTAACATCCATAGACAGTGCTTCCAAAACCATCACATGTATGAGACCAGTACCCCCTGCTTCTGATCCCTAGTTACATGGGTGGCATAACCAGTGCCATTCTATAAGGCAAGCCGCCGCTCTCTGTAACCAAGGAGGCAATTTATTTGTTCCCTTTTCCTCATTAGCAAGCCCCGAAGATCCAGTGAACCAAGTGGACAACCAAACAGATTTCTTCTTCTCCTCCCGACCTGCCTCAAGGTTGCTGGGTGCCAGGATAATTACTCCCTTCCCCGCCACCCCTGAGGGCCCCAGGCACCTGGCCAGCAAGATGCTGTTGTTGACTCTGAGGGAAGTCTGACAGCACACAGAGCTGTAATTGTAAGGTTGTATTACAAATGCTACTACTAAATTTGACTATATTGATTCTACTTCTAGAAATCCTGTGCCATTCTAGCAATAAATTCTGTGATATACTAATTATAATACGCTGCTAAAAAAGTAAAGCTCTGATTGTAACTACAGGTTATCATCATCATCATTCTGCCCAAGATCCCTAAAAGAACCTGTCTGTCCCCTTAGCATTGGGTGATACAGGTATGGATATCTCAGCACTGAACACATGAAGTCAGTCTGTGTGTAGGCCATATGTATGTCTACCAAACAGTGGGAATGCCCAGTTCTTAATGGAGTCCTTTCTGCCTGGACCAGACACCTAACTTTCTTTCAGGCTCATGGGGACAACAAACCAATTGCATCCTGTACCACACATGTTCTGCAAGTTCAGCACCTTGCCCCAAATACCAGACTTACTGTTTCTGCGCAGGAAGTGAACCAAGTCTTCTATACTATCAGCCTCAGAAGTTACCAAGAACACTGTTTCCACTAAAGCCCAGTCAGCTCAGTTCCCCTGGAAAATACTGTTTTCACTATTGATGTAGAATAAAACAAAGGACAAAGAGACTTTCCTCTCTTCTCTGGAAGATGCAGGAACACTCTGGAAAAGATGGTGTCACCTCAGTAATACACCAGTCCACATCCTGCCCCAAGCTGCCAAATCAGTTATGGTAACAGCTGAGCTTTCCAGATTTAGGTAGTGTTGTAGGACTCCAGCTTCTGACTCATCCTCACTGACAGGACAGCTGGAGAGGTTAAAGACATTTTGAGTCACCCCACTATCTAAAGGATAAAATCAATATGGTTTGAATCAAGAGTCTGACCCTTCAAATAGTCATTTGGGATAACTCATGTAAGCCATCATTGCTATGCTTATTAACTAGCACAAGGGTTTGAAGAAAAGGCTGTATCATAGAAGAAATTAATATAAAAGCAGTGAGGTAGGTGGACATGCGTTTTCCACAAAGCTTGGTTAACCCACCACCATTTGGATACTGACATGCCAGAAGTGACATGTTATGCACAGGTGTTTAAGACTCACTTTCCTGAGCATTCTGACAGAAAAGATCCAAATGTGGATGCGATGCTCATTTGAATGTTGAAGGGTCCTAACATAGTGTCTGCTGTGCTGATCCACATGAAGTAGCATCAGTTCTGCTTGTTCCTTCTTTCTTGATGTAATCTAGGTTTGTGCCAGTGACACAAGAAGTGCTCTCTGCTGATCCCTGAGTGGCTATTGATGACAATACCAGTGCAGAGCTGTTTATACTGACTCAAACAGGTACAGAGTTCCCACTTCAAAACCTTTTCCACCATGAGGGAAAAGGAACCATGTTAGAAGACACTGACATTAAATACATAAGCATTACTACATAGCAGACTGTGGGCGTATGCAGCTGTATTTAGATACTGATCTGGATCTGGTAAAGAATACAGATATATGACTATGAATCAACTGCTTACTCAAGACTTTTTTTTAAAGCCGTACGTAGGCATTGTCAGACAACACAAATTTAACTATGGTGTTACTGAATTAAGCGTGTCATACACTGACAACAAAAGATTTTTATTTTATGAAGAAGAAAATGTTTTGTTGCTGCATAAAAAAGTAAAGGACCAACTCTTAATTTATGGATTAAAGATTTATGGCAGGAGTCAGAGGCTGATAAGCACTGTATATGCCTGGCCAGTTCAATTTACTATTTTATCTCTTTTCTAAAGGGAAAGCTTCCTAGGGCAAGCTGTCAGAGCACTGGTAAAAATGGAAACAGCCATTATATCTAGCTCTACCACCTGTTTTCTTTTTTCCACTGCGGGATCACAGGATCTATGACTCTTGCTTAAGAGCAGTTTAAGTTCAAGGCTCCACGAGTGGAAGCATTACTCCTAAAGCATGCTCAAAAATCCTAGGGAGCCTGCTGCAAAAACTGCAATTTGTGAATTACAGGCAGCTGTAAGTTTGTTAGTATTTTTAGATCAATAATCGCTTAGGTAAAGCAAGAAGAAGTGACAACCTCTGCTGCTTTGTAAATATACAGTGCCTTATACCACAACATCCCAAAATAATGGTTTTGTTTTGGATGAAGATTATCCAGTGAAAATCACCTACCTCTCAGAAAATATAGCTTGCTAGCTGAACAGGAATATATCCTCTTTTAGGCTCCTTTATTTCCTCATGTCTTGGAAAACACATTCAGGTTCCCCCCCAGTCTGAGACAACACATTTCACACTGCCTGCCCTAATCACAAATAATTTTTTTTCTTTGCTTTCCACAAAACACAAGTCATTCTACCAGGAAAAAAAAATAAAATATTTCCCCCCAAAGACACTCTCAACAACTGTCACAAATGCTGATTATAGATTAAAAGCTTCAAAAAAAGATTTTTATTAAAAATAGAGGCTGCTTGATTTTGCAGTAGTAGTGGAATGTGCTTGGGCCAAACACACCACAAAATTTTATGTTTGAAATTTATTGTTAGTGACTTAACACAACAGTATCTTAGCATCATCATTCGATGTACTCTAAAAACATTTATAGGCAGATGAACTGCAAGGAATGTGAACAAGGAAAGCCAGCTCATGCTGTAGGGTGTAACAGATAGTTCTAACATACTAAAAATAAAAAGAAAGCATTAACACACCATGTGCTGTGCAACCCCAAATTATTTAGAAATGTTCCAATAAAAGGTAACCATAGGAAAAGTTTGGACCTAATGAAAAAAAACAACCAAAAGGGACTGAAGCCAGCCACATGCCTCATTGCATAAAATAAGCAGAAGTTTGAACTAACAATTTAGTTTCTTTGATTTTACACAAACTTTAGGATAACATACATCCAGTCATAGAGTTTTTCTTGGTAACAAGATTAGTAACCATGCCAGACAGGAGTTGAAATGCAAGCGCTGAAGCAAATTTGGGTTTGTACAAAGCCCACAACCATGTTTTTCTTAAATGATTGACTTGTCTTGCACCTCAGTTATAGTAACTTCTTATGGAGTATGTTCCATTTTAACCCCTGTGTCCCTATTACTGTGCTGATGCACATTCTCTCTCAAGCTGTAGAGCAAAGCAGTAAAAAAGGAAAGAGGTCTTCACTAAAGGAAAGGCTCTTATTAGTAAGTCAAATTATTTGATATCACGTTACTTGATGTCATTTCAACCATATGTTAATTTTCAGCATTTTTGGAAGCCACAGGCAACATGGATGCAAGAACATGGGCGTCTCTGTGTCCATACACAGTAAACAGTCAACAAACAAATTATTTTTTTCAATAACTTTAAACTGAAAATAGGAACCAGAACTAGATTATTTCTTAGAATGTTTCAGTTAATGATCTTGCAACTGGGGAGAAGCCTAAGGAGACTTTGGGGAGGTAAATCTTTCAAACGACAGAAATGCTTCAAACCACAACACAGTAGACAAATTCTACTGATTGTAGCAGGGAAGTGGATGAAATAATTTAATGACACCACAGCCTTGTGCAAATCTTCGTTTAGTTTTCACTCTGCTTATAAAGTGGTGGCAGTTTCATATACCCTGCAACAGAGATGTGAAAGCAGTTAGCCACACTCTGAGTTCCTCGGGACTGGCAGTGAGCTTCTCAATCTCAGCCTTGTTGAAGTGCTCACTCCTACTGTTCCGGTAATCAGCTCCAATTACAGGAACATACAGATGGCAATCACTACATTTTCTTAAGCTTTTGTTCTGTTCCCTTGGAGTCAAAACACCGCGGTCTGCCTATCAACTTATTTGGGCTTTTGCTTTCTGGCAAAGAAGTTAAAGCATAGCATCTAAACAGGACGCATTTGCTCAACACCTTCTCAACTCCAGCCCACCAGAAAACATGGAAGAACATGCAATCCACTTTATCCATATTAAATAGTTTCATTAAATTACCATTCTGCAAGATTACCTGACATCAGCAAAAACATATGTCAAGGATTAAAACACTCTTAAGCTTTTTCTAGAAAGGCAGCTTTAAACCAAAAGATGCCTGGTTCAGCTTTGTTGGATTTTACCTGGCAGGTCTCAAGTATTACTGAACTGTCTGAAAGAACTGCAGTTGACGCAAAACAGCAACAGCTTCACATGTTCTTTGTTTTGTTCAAGAAGATGTATTTCATTAGCATATCAGATGATAGTTCCAGAGTCCACAATGCACGTTCACTCTGGCATATCCATATGCTGAATACTACTCAAATTCCCTTTTAAGAGCCTAACTAGAATACCTGCTCTTAACTCAGCAGAGAAGTTGCACCAACAGTTGGCATTAGCAGTCATTGGGTAGGGAGTCAAGAAAACCCATTTCCACCTCGGACCAACGCTGAACCCAAGCTGCCATTCTAAAGCCTCTGCTTTTGTACATGGCAGAATCCCACCCTCAAGAGCAAGAACTAAAATGCATGTGTGTCTCATGACTCACTTGGAGCCACTGTTTGACCACAACAGCTTACAGTGACTGAACACTTTGTCTTCACCACTGCCCACTTTTGCCTTAACTCCACTTCCAACACAAGCAGAAAACCCAAACAAACAAAAAGTCCCAAAATTCACTTTTCAACTCACAACCTACCACGTAAAAATGAATAATACCCTGAGAACCAGCACATCTGCAAGGAAGAAGTCTCCACAGAGATAGAAAAAAGGGTCCCTTTTCTCACCCTTGTTCCTGTCAACAGAAGGGAATGCTCCCAGCCTCCTTGTATCTTATTAGAGCTTTCAAAAGCTCCATTTCTTGTTCTTAACTCATAAGTAGAACAAGACAGGTACACAAGAGTGGCACACTTTTTTTGAGCCACTGCATTGCTCTTTTTTAATATTCAACCATGTCATGTCTCCTGATCCTTCCCAACATACTCTCCTGCCCCACAAAATGCTCTTCCTTTCTCTTACTATTTTCCCCATTTTAGTTCAAAATCCGCTAACTCAAATCAGTTATGATCACAAGCTAGAAAATGCTGAACCAGCTGTCATGAATCAGAGCAACTTCAGCCACAGCTGAAAGCAAACAGGATACAAGAAGGAAGGACATTAGTTCAGCTTGCTTACAGCAGTTATCCCCTCATTGTTACACAATGCTAAACTTCAAGATCAGTTTTTTCCTTGCTTGGCTAGAACTAAGAATTCTGGTACTGTTTTCCTCCTAAAATTAAATGCACTGCTCTTCAGTTGTCCTTTTTTATGTTTGAGATGTGTTTGCTCCAACTCTTCATTCACTGAGACCACCAACTCTAGCTTCAGCTTAGGTTCTGTTTCTTGTCCCATCACACTAATTTTCCAAACTCTGAAAGGGAAAAAAAAAATGCAGCTCAGTGATTGCTTTTAGGCAAATAAACCCCAAACAAAAACAAACCAAAAAAGCCTCAACCCCAAACTATTCCCTATACAAGGCTGAAGTTATCTTTGAAACAATTAAATCTTTATTCAGTGTAAAGCAAACTAAAAATAAAATTCATAACTATATGGTTCTATATAATTTATGATGCAAGGAATTATCCAAGTTTATCTTAGATTATACAAGGAATGTGAGGAGGGGACTGCTACACTCACAAACAGGGAAATGACAGTATTGAATAACCTCTAAGATGGCCTTGCTTGAGCACTGCTAGGGGACAATGGAGAGGGTGGATCTCCAGTAGAATCACAGAATCATAGAATCAACTAGGTTGGAAAAGACCTTGGGCATCATCAAGTCCAACCTATGACCTAACACCACCTTATCAACTAGACCATGGCTCTAAGGGGGACATCCAGTCTGTTTTCAAACACCTCCAGGGACGGTGACTCCACCACCTCCCTGGGCAGTCCGTTCCAGTAGTAGGCTTGCTCTTAAGTGTAGATATTACAAAGTATGAGGGCTTTGAACTTCACTCATTGATAACACAGATTTGTGAATCAAGATCAACAAGGATCAAGAATGGGCTTCCTAACATGGTATTTCCAAATTCAGAAATTTGATTAATTGAATTTACCAAAATTCCTTTTGCAGAGAAAAGTAAATTTTCTGATATTTTGATCATCATCACTACACTTAACTCAATAATTTTTGTCCTCAGGGTTGTTTAGTGTTTTTATGGGAACTTTTGCAGGCAAACTATCAGCCTCAATATCCAAACAGCTTGACCAGCAACAGTTCAATATCTGTCATGGAAAGGAACATGGTCCTCTGATAAATATTACTCTGAGGCCACCAATTAATTTTTCTGCTGTTTCAGCAAGGCACACTATTTTTATGAAGTCCCTCAAAAACCCTCTCTTCTCTGAAGACTCCAGACTCCATTTCTATCAACACTTTAATTGTAGCACAAGTTTAAAATAAATAAATCTTTTAAAATCCAGAAAATGGATATTTTCTAATCCAGAAAATGGATCTGGCACTTTAAAATTCAGTAGGGAAATGAGTGGTCCCAGGTAACAATCCCAAGAATATAAAAAAAAAAATGTTTCCTTTTAATTTAAAATTTTACCCATGCTTGCTAAATTACAGTCCCTTACAACTAGTATGTAAAAGATTAAACTCAAGTTACATAGCATCCTTTCTCAATATTTCAGATATTAAGTAGCATATCAACACTTAATGTAGTATATCTTTCAGGAAGTGAATATTTTCCAAATGAGTCTAATAATAAATCTAACTCCTCAATTTCCGCATATTGAGATTACTGTGGTAACAGTATAGTGGGACTACTAAAATATTTTTTTAAACGTTGAGGTTCTTTGTCTCAAGATTGGACAAATGCCTTTTCAATGCTGAATGATATTAACTTGAATGTGTAAAAATAAACATATTCTCAAGAACTGCAAGTTAGAACGACCATGTGTAGGTAGTAAGAATTACTGTCATATGCTGCATATTTTCACAATGCCATGAAGAGTATGCTTTCTTCAATCAGGTGTTTGACCCTGAAAAACAGACAGCAGAACACCTGAGAACTGTTCCAGTTAAGCACCTGGTTTTTCCTTTTAATTTAAACACCCGCACCTCTCAACAGTGAGACTACCCAAAAATTGCACTGGTACTGTGCAGAATGAAGCAAGAACACTCTGACAGGGAGGTCACAAAAGTTGCTTCGTACTTTTCAGTGTATGTATACACAGTGTATACACTCCTTGTTGTTTTCATATACAATTATTTAAATCCCATATTGGCAATAAGAAAAACATACACACAACAAAAACTTCATTAGCTGCATCAGTGTTGGTTTAGATGATGATAATTATTACCAAGCCAAAAAGCTAATGAGAGTTAGAGCCTAGGGCCAAATGAAAAATCTCTGAGAGAAAGAATTCCTCTCTCTGCATCCTTAGGAAGGGCCAAGTAAAACTGATTCTATATGAATTAACTACTCTGTTAATTGTAACATCTGTCCATAAGCTAGGAATTCACGTGCAGATTGAGTGAGCTTGAGCCATGACAGAACAAATTTGTGTTGAACATCACCAGTTACTCTAGAGAAGAGCTTAAGTTCTTGGGGTTTGTGGTAGAACAGTTACTGGCTAAGAATACAGGGAAACAAACAAACATAAGAAATTTTATGGGAATTAGAGACTAGTTGTTTTCAACTTCCGTCTCAAGTGTATGCATCATGAATTACTTTTAAAGGATATGGAAAAGACAGCTGGTGAAAACAAACCTACGTCTGCTAATATTATCAGTGCTGTTATGTGTATGTTCTTACCCATCACTTTCATGACCAGTGACAGGACCTGAGGGAACGGCCTGAAGCTCTGCCAGGGGAGGTTTAGGTTGGATATCAGGAAAAGGTTTTTCACCCAGAGGGTGGTTGAGCACTGGAACAGCTCCCCAGGGAAGTGGACACAGCATCAGCCTGATGGAGTTCAAGAAGTGTTTGGCCAACACTCTCAGGCTCATGGTGTGACTCTTGGGGTGTCCTATGCAGGGCCAGGAGCTGGCCTCGATGATCCTGGTGGGTTCCTTTCAACTCAGCATAATCTATGATTTTATGACTACAAACTTTCCAGGAGTTCCATTCAGAGAGAGGCTTGAAACAGATTTAGACATAAAATTCAAACACCAGAAGGTTTACCGTGTTAAAAAAAAAGGTTCTGAAAAAGTGTCCCTCATTTACAAGCACTTGTGTAGAAGTATAAAATTTAAATCACTCAAATAGCTATGAAGCAAAACCATGATTTGTAACCAATGACATCTTCTTTATGTAACTGCTCATCACCTTATGTATTTTGCAAAAGGAATAAAACCCCACTACTCTCACATTTAGAGTACTTCCATATCAAGAGATGAAGTTTCCTAAACTGGATCTGAAAAAAGAAACTAAAATTCGAAGAGAAACCCATAGGAGATACTATTGTAGACACACAGATAATGCAGAACACCTGGCCCAAATGTTTTCAGAAAGTAAGTTTCACTATCATTTTCACATAACTGTTTTTTTCATGTCAGGCCAAGAGTTGGACTATAAGATTGTAATGTGATATTTGTGGGGGAGGGAGGGAATGTGAACTGGAGAACAGACCACTTGTCACTCCAGTTAGTAAAAGTAATTCTTCCTACATCAGCCTAACTCTAGATGTTCATTCATAATCAAGATAAGCAACATGTCAGTTATTGTTTGCAATTGTAAGACCTCATAACTGTGAGGTGGCATTAACTATATTAAATTCCTCTGTCCTAACATTAAGGATGCTGTAACTTCCAAACCAATGAGAGAACTATGAATTAGAAGAGTACTGATACCCAGGTAAGGATAGGTAAGATAAGGACAGCCTACTAGCAGCTGACCAAAATTCATTTAATATATAATTTTCAAGAGCCATAATAAAAGCTGTAAGTGCTTAGAGAGGGCTACAGCTAGAGGGTTATAGATACTTATGAGAGTATTGTAATTTCACTAATATTGAAAACACAGAGATCTGGCTTCTTCAGAAAATCATTAGAAGACTAGAGGAGTTTTTGCACATATTACTAGAAAAGTAAATACTCAGAGTTAATGAAAATGTGTATGTTTGGGCACTATGGCTACATTTTCTGGTCTTAAAAAAAATCAGGTTTCTCAATAACTAATTAGATCACAGTTTAAAAAAATCAACTTACATACTGATCAGCCATTAGCCTTACATTGCCTGGAAAAAAAATTTTATTGCTAATGGAACAGAGGTATTACAGGGATTGTTGACAGTGTAAAAACCACCACAGCAAAGGCGTCTTGCTGGCTCCCTCCTCTTGATCATTTTAACTGGCTAGACAGACATGTCATATTGATACTTCTTATATACAAACACGTGCATAAAATAAGGAAAGACATCAAATATTTCACGTGAAATACCTCAGAATAATCATGTATAAGTAAAGAATTCTGAAGGAAAGTAATATAAACTACAATATTTGTTGTAGGAGTCCTTACAGCTGGCAAACACAGGTAGACACCTGTATACTCCTATGTGTCAGAGGTACATAAGTAAGCTGAACATAATCACACAATTTTAAACTATCGCAAGTTTTATGTTTTAGCATCCCTCTCTAGCTATGGTTACTGAGTGCCTCAACAGACCTGTTGATGCCTCATTTGTTTCTGTATTAAGATCAGTATCTTCCTCTCAAGAGGTTTTTTTTTTCTCTTGAAAATTCAAGGGAATTACTTCAGTAGATCTTAAAAAAGCCCAGCATTTACAGGAAAAGGATGAAGGGAAATTGGAATTTTGTAAGCAACACTAAACTCTTTAAAACAATCATCGAATGCTTCTTTCATTGTGGAGGAAAACCTATTTGCATGAAAACAGAGATCTTTGGAGATTAAACAGGGCAAGTAAAGAGACCATTACTGACACATTCTAACACTTCATTAGCTAAACTGCTTTTGAGTGTAATCATTATCTCAAGCAGGAAATAATCTTACATAAAGTAGATCTTATAAACAAGTTTCTAGGGTCCCTCACTCAGTAACTGAAAGGCAACAATAAATGTTACCCCATGAAGCATTGTGCTGCTCATGCACACAAATTAGTTTTAAAGCAAACAAACATGACATGGTGATAGATTACCCCTCCTTATACCTGAAACGTGGATAACCTTTATGTTCCCACAGTTATAAATCTGGGTCTCACTTATTAAGAACATGCTGTAAATTGATGGTGAAACATGCCAGAGGCACTGCAAAGCAAAATCTTCCATTTCAATTTAGACACATTTTGTTTCATAATTTACTTACAATTCACATTGATCAAAGAGGACTTTACATCTTGAATATAAAATCCTCTAGACCTGAAAGAAAAGTGTGTCTGGCAAACAAGAGAGGAGGGAACTGGTGTCATTACCTAGAAAAGCACGTTGCTCAGTCTCGATAATGGTTGCCATTTTGCTGCACATTTAGATCATGAAGGCTGCAAGTCAGGCAGTGTTTCTATGGAGAGGTAATTCCTTTTATTAGATTAACTAATGTAGCTGGAAAAAAAAGACCTGATGTGCATCTGGGCACAGAAGCCCTCTGAGGTCACCATGTGACCAAAAGCTTGCGTGGCAACCTGTCCCATTATAAGCCAGCGTAATAAAAGACAATTACCTCCCTCCACAAACCTCAGCTGATACATATAATTTTACCGTGCTCAGTCTCTGCAAAGAGATGATAGGGAAAAATCAGGATACTGGTTTAGCAAGATTCATGTACCTTCATAACACAGAATCTCTTAAGACTGTTACAGCACTTCATCAAAACATCATGTGCAGCAAAAAATCTAGGTCAAACAAACAAAAAATATATCAGAAAGCATGACATTTTAGGGAACTCCCTAGATTGAGAAAGCAGCACTCTTACATGCTTCTGTTAATTTTGTAATGCAATTCTATGCAAAAAGCCAGCAGGAAGAATCCCTGGGGACAGGGAAGAACTTCATTATCACAATGGTGTTTAATAAAAGAAATTCCTGCATTACAGGAGGTGTTTCTCTTAGAAAACAAGAGGCAACATGGGAGAGGAAGTTAGCCAACAGCCATCATGAACAGATGAAAAGAGATGGTACTTCACCTGAAAAAGCAGAGATTATGTACATCCAAGAGACTGACAGTGACTGTCTCCTGAATTAGCTTTGAAGATCAACTCTTCAGGTAAATATTCAAAAGCTGTGAAAAGGTCTCAGTGAGGTACCAGTCCTCAGCTGGCTGTACAAGAACATGCTAGGCCATTTAAGTTCCCCGACTTTCTTTTACAATACAGGATTTAAAATTCTGCTTAAGAAATGCATTCTCATAAATCAGTTGCACATCAGACTTAACTGAGTAACTCTGCAACAGCCATAAGGCACTCCAGGCATGCTACGTTTCAGCCACCTTCAGGCATCTAAAGAGATGACATCTAAACTAATGAATCCATATTCAGGGAGCCATGAACATCTAAAAGGTAATTTATTGCATACTGGAAGAAGGTGACTTTAGAGATCTAATTTTCAAATTAGAGTTCCTCAGTTTAGCAGTTAGATTATCTCTTGTCTACCCTGCTAGGTATGTGGTCATAAAGAAAGTTATTACTAAGTTGGTGAGAACTGGGATCCTAAAGATGTTATTTAGGAATATGGTTCAACATTGGTAAAAAAGGGCAATGCTTTACGTAAGTCAGATGCAGTGGCCCAGGCTATGAAATGCAGTACCCAGCAAGCTGTTAGGTATCCCATTTCATTAGCAGGTCAGTTCAATCCCATTAAGCAGACCCCTATGGCAACCAACAGATGTTAAATTTTATAATGGGATTGTTTTCCAGACAAAAAACTGGAATTACTGTTTCCCAGCAGTACCCAAACATGCAAGGATTTTGACTGTTGAGGGTGATGGTACAGAAAAGAAAACGTGTAACCTCCCACCTATAAACCAAGGAAGAATGCACAAGTTCTGGTCTGATAAATACCAGCTTTAGAAGGATTTAACATACTGTTTTAATGGTCAAACTGTAGAATCCATTACATTGTGCTTTCCTTGAACTTCATGAACTCATACCTTGTCAATCTCCTCTAGATCATGCTTACGAATTTCTATGCAAGGTAAAGGTCCCTAAAACAACCAAAATTGTTGTTTCCACTGAATAAAAGCTGTGGGAAAGAGACAAAACAAATGCTTAATAACTTACTTTATCTGGTATCTCCCTCACATTCTCAAAAGGTTCATGGAAAGGAAAGCACATGTCTGTGACCAGTATCCCCCCCACTGTGGTTAGCCTAACTAACAACATTTTGTAAGTCAAGCCAGTCTCTGTGTCTGAGCAGAGAATTCATTCCCTTCCCCCCATTATCAGGCCACAAAGGTCCAGTGAACCAAGAAGACAAACCAAACAGATTTCTTCTTCCCCTCCCTACCTGCCTCAAGGTTGCTGGGCACCAGAACAACTACTCCCTTCCCTGCCAGTCCTGAAGGTGCCAGGCTCCCAGCCAGGGAGGTCCTGTTGTTCACCCTGAGGGAAGCCTGACAGCACACAAAGCTGTCTGTAAAATCAACAATTCCTAAGTGGAGAATTTGCACCCAAACTGCTGCTGGACTGCGAGACCCAAGACCTCCCAGTGCCCAGGGATGCCTCCACTGTTGGAGGTTTGAGGAGTCACTTCTATTCTTGTATATGAATGTGAGTCTAGATTATGATTGTTATATTGTTACAGAAAACCACATATTAAGATCTGACTTGACCTGAAGAGGGTCCAGGTGATTAGAAATTGTAAGATAAGTTGCATTGCAAGTTCTGTATTATGCAATTATAAATTGTACTACATTGATTCTGCTTCTAGAAATCCTGTGCCATCCTAATTGTAAATTCTGTTCTATACTAATCATAGTAGCCTGTGAAGGAAATAAAGCTTTAATGGTAACTACAGGTTAGTGTCATCATTACTCTGCCCAGGATCCTTAAAAGAACCTGTCTGTGTGCTTTGTGTCATATGACAGAACAGAAGGAAAGTGAGCTTGAAGAACCAGGACAAACAAGCTTGTGCACTTCTAACATTCACAGTAACTGAAATGAGGTCTTTCAATTCCAAAATAAGAGTGCTGTTTATGCAGCTCTTTAGACACAGCAGTTAGATTTGCAAGAATTGTCAGCATTTCAGGATCAGACACAAATTGTGCCTTCCAAGACAGCACTTTGTGCCTTTGAGTCTTTACATTTTTAAATGAAGATAATGTGTTAGATGGCTCACCATGACAAGTTTTCTTGTACTACAGTGCTGAGGACTACAGAGGCTGTAGCCACACTGTCTAAAACCAGAGAAACTTCACAGTAGCAATAATGATGCACTCCAGCAACACCCATAAAGGCCTCTCATACCTTACAAGATGAATATGACTAACTAAGAATCCAAGACTAGGACATATCTATATCTGATCTATGAGATATCCTAAGACCAAGCAGATGTGTAATATTTAAAACCAAGGAACAAACTCCAGATATTATTACCTAGAAGCTTAAATTGAAGTTACTGTCCTTTTTGTCTTTCACAGCAGATTTTCCTGACCTTTATTGAAAAAGGAGGTGTTGCTGCTTTCCAGAACCATATTGTTCTTGCTTATCAAAGCCCCGCTCATATTTTATAAATTTTTGAAAGTAATTTAAAAGTAATAAAAAACAAACACAAAGTTTGAGTTAAATGGCGTGGCTTTGCGTGCAAATAAAAAGGCAAAGCAAAACAGTTAAGACTTGCATTAGCAAGGAGAACAATACATTCAGCTGCTGAAAATGGACACAGATGTGACCAAAGTTTGGAGCTTTTATGAAAAAGAAAAAAAAATAACAAACAACAAAACGGACTGAAGTTTTTCCCCAGAATGGGACTAGGAGGTTAGGAGAGAGGGAAGGAGAGAAGAAAATCTCCCTTTGGGATTTTATGGTCCTTTTCAAATACTCTAAAGTCTAAATGATAATTGAGGTATCCATGTTTTGACAAAGACCCAGAGTGAAAAAACCCAAACACCTCCCACTCACCACTAGCTCACAAAAACATGCCCCCACTAAAGGCTTTGGCCTATATTTTTAGCTTCTATAGGAAGATATTACCCAGATGCTCAGTTTAAGTAAAATGCATTATGGATCCTGATACCCCTGAGAAACTACTTTAAACACAGTGTCTAATACATAAAATTCTTCAGCATTAGACTAAATAACTCAGTGCTTAGAAAAGAATGGCACACCTTTCCTCCAGCCAAGAACCCCAGATGAAACAACAGAGGAACTGAAAAGGACGGAGTTCACAGCAAACAAAACTTACAGAATATTATTTGGGGATAGAAAACTGTTAGAGGAGAAAGCTAAGAAAAGAACTGAAAGATGAACATACGACAATTGTGCTCTGCCAAAATCAGAAGAGCTTCTGTTATATACTGTAAACATACACCTGCATTCTTTTTCCTCTCCCAAAATCTCATTTTTAGTAGGTACAAAATTATTTTCAATTTAAGCTTTTTTTACCTGTTTCTGAATTCTACCACTGAATTATCAAGCATGACATATAAAATATTTTTTATCTGTTAAGCTAAGATGAATGCAAAAATTAAGGTCAAAAGTAGCTGAGTGATGAAAAAAAACTCCAAAACCCAGCAACAATGAAAAAAACCCCAAAACCACAACCCAAAGATAAAAACTTTGTTGCTGTCTTAGGATAAATAAAAATATTTATGAAACTTGTCACAATATTTGGAACTCTTTTCTTTCATTAGGGTGTGACAGATTGATTACTCAGACAATTTATGCAAAAAGAAAATAGAATCACAGCAGGTTCTTCAAATGTATCTATAAGATGTTAGTAAAACATTTTTACTGTGTTGACTTTCAGCTTACATGTGTATGACTGCTGCAATGCCTTCGGCGGAGGCACTGGGCATTCGCTCGCGGTTCCAAGGGCTGCTCCGAAGGTGCGGCAGGGCTGGCGAAGCTCCAGCAAGGTTTCACCCAATCCACTGATGTTCCAGGTGCGCTGAGGAAGGAGAGATGAAGCAGAGGGGCTTTCCCGGATGGTTCATTCGGCACCGGGGTCGTGCCAGGGAAGCTCTGGCACCGCGTGCTACAGTTACATAAATACCAACATGAGGGGGCGGGGGAGGGAACAAACATCCTATGAGGTAGGAGTGCTGGGTTTGAATTTGGTGGGCTTTGTATAGGATTGCGAAATACAGAGCACTCCGGGGGGGGGGACCAGATACCGAAGGGGGGGAGGGGACAGAACTGCCTGGCCATGAGAAAAACAGAAAGCTGGCCAACAGCACACTGCAACATACGGCATGCTCCTAAATTTTAGTGTAACCAACAAAGAGAAACTACCTAGGAAAACTAAAGTGAAAGAACACTGTGAGAAGTTGTCATAAAAAGATGAAGTTACAGTCTTGTAAGAGGAGAACACGAAAGTAGGAACAGCTTCAGTGGATCCCTAAGACAGATCTCTTCAGATACAAGGTGACCTATAATGCATTAATAAATTAGACAGTCCACATGATGTACTGTAAGTTGAAACACTACATTTTTCTGCAGAAAAAGTAATAGGAAGAGTCATTTGACTGACAGGTTAACAACACAAGCCTTTAGACCGAAGCAAGTACTTTTTGTCCCAAGGGTATGTAAGGCTTTAAGGCAAGGCTTTAAGCACCGGGCTTGGAAGATATAAAGATTAATCCTGCCTATGCAACTAATAATTGTCCCCTGTGGTTGTGCTCTGACATAATACATTGGACAAGACAATCAAGCAGATATATCTACAGTAAATCTGATAGAAATGTAACTAAGACAAACCCATGTATTTTTAGGGCTATGATAACAGTCTTTTACAAACTCCAAAATGCCAGATTTCAGCATGTAGGAGCTTAATCTTTGTACAAGAAAACAATCAGCACCAACTCAGAGGAACAGAGATACAGAGGAATTAGTTCAGTGAAGGCTAACCTGTATGGAAGACAGTACAGAAGACAGATTTTTAGTAACTCTTCATGAATAGAAATTATTTGAAATAACCAAAGTAATGCAACATTTTAAATAATGCTAATCAATTTACAAAATTGAGCTATTTATGTATTTTTGTTCTTGCTCTGTACTTGTTGGAAAGCTTAGCACAACTTTCAAAACCACATACTGCTCTTCCTGTCAGTGGAATTGCTGAGCTAGTAATACAAATGCCCACACTGTTAATCTAACAACCTGGGCCTCATATTTGAGATCTGGTTTAATAAACATATTCTGTTTTCAGTCCTTTGAGTCAAAATAACAGGTTTCGGTTTGTACAGTTTAGTTCCTTAAAAAAAAATTTTAAAAAAATCACCATTCAATCCAGTTATCTGTCCATTCAATTACATTCAATTTTTCATTCCTATCTCTTGCCTTAGAAGACAAAAAGCAAACTAATTCTCACTTTTTCAATGTGGAGGTTAAATTACTAGACTGTGCTTTCAGTCTTCTTGGCATTATAACCCAATTCTAGATGATTACTTCCTCTTTGATTTAGTACTCTGATTGAGAATGATAGTGTAGAAGCACTGAGTGCTTGGCTATTATCTTTTCACCTAAGAACACACAGAGTCCTTAGCTATTCTAGAAAACATTTTTTTAAAAGAATCATCAATGCGACATCAATACTTAAACAGACCAAAAGGTAAGCAGTAGCCTCAAAAAAATCCCTTTTTTTCATATTAACTAACTTTTGTTCTGTTAATGCTCTTTCAAGAGCAGAATAAAATTTACAAGAAGAGATGGCATACATCCTTCCCAAACTGTTTTTGTAAGTCTCAGAAACACTAAGTCATTACCAGGGATACTTTTAACTACTCTCTGTGATGCCTTGAAGTGTTCATTTATTTTGAGACACAGGAACATAGACACTCCGTTGCATTATCTGAAAACAATTATTAGATACTACAAAATGGAATGCTACTCCACAGAATCATTTCAGTTGGAAAACACCTTCAAGATCATCAAGTCCAACCATTAACCTAGGACTGCCAAGTCTACCACTAAACCATGTTCCTGAGTGCCACATATACAAGTCTTTTAAATACCTCTGGGAATAGGTACTTAACCACTTCTATGGGTAGACTGTTCCAGTGTTTTACAAACTTCTAGTGAACACATTTTTCGTAATATCCAATCTAAACTGCCCCTAGCACAACCTGGGGCCATTTCTTCTTGTCCTAGTGTTCTTGCACAACCTTTCTTTCAAAAAGTGGATCTTTTTCTTGATTTGGAAAGACACATCTTAATTTTAATCTACAGGGGAAAGCATCTGGTCTTCTCTTGACTTGTCTTGCACTGAGCAGGGGACAGATGGACCTGGCAGTGTCACCCATCAGTGTCCTGCCATGGGGTGGAACAAATACTAACTTGTCTAGGCTGTGTTAAGCATTAAACTTTTGTGAATGGTGGTATCACAACCTCCATGCTAAGAAAAGAAATGCATAGTCCAGACAGAGAGAAAACTGCCTGGGCCAACATTTTCCTGAATTTAAACATTTTCATATGACAGCTAATGACACAATGCTTGAATCTATCAGGAAGAGTAAGGTAGGAAAAAAGCCAGTAACTGTGGGGACACTGTTGTTCTTAATGAAAGTTAACAGACTACTTAATCAAAGAGTCTCTGATCTGAGAATATTTTATTAAACAAACTTTTAAAAAGCAGTTAGGATACCATAGAGAAGCTGCGTTTATTCAGTTGAAATTAAGTAAGATGCAGACAAGTATTCAAGGCCTTGTCTTCCAAAGGGTACATTTTGAGAAATTTAGGAAATTATTCAGCGATGAGAATGAAAAACCTCTTCACCATCTGTTAATGTAATTTCTGACAAAGTAAGTATGGACCTTTTTTTTTTTGAGAGGATGAAGAACTGGAATATTGTATCAGAAAATCAGAAAAAAATGTACTAGAAAAATTAGGTAGTTCTTAAAAACAGAGTGACAGAAATTCTTCATATGACTGAAGACCACAGAGACACGCTAAAGAGAATTGGGGGAAGCTCTAGGAGTGTGTCTTTGAGCAAAATGAGATATTTGTCCACGACTCCTAGGATGGGGTGAGAGCAGACAAGGCATGCTGGCATGCATACTGTCGGCAGCTGTGGCTGCCGCTGCAGTAATGTTTGTCCGAGTTCCTCTAACAACAAGTCATTCCTGGCATTTTGTGGCACAAGTGAAGAAAAAATTAAGAAAAGCAAAGTCATGTATTGAGGGATCATCTGAAAAAATCTCAGAAATTTAGAATTTTTAGGAGATGAAGGACATCAATATACTGGCCAAACACAGGACATGATACAGAACAAGAAAAAGATAGAAGGCAAAGTGTATCTGAGCCTTAAGGAGATGCTGAAGGTGGCTATATATGGCAATATTCTCAGGGGGCCTTGATCACTTGAAAGACAGATCTGATCAGCTGTGTTCAAAATCAGGTAAACTAAGGCTGCAGTTTTAGTAGAATTTGTTGATTTATTTAAAACAGAACCCTTTGTGGGTTTTGGCTTTCATTGCTGAGGAGACTTTGTCCATTCAAATTATATGAAAAGAAATCTAAATTAATTTTCTTTCTAGGTTTCTTTCTTTCAAGGCAGAAGATAAAAGCAAACATTCTTCTTTTTTTGTGATTACATATATCGTATTTGGTGAAGATGCTGGAGTACAATTTTATACATGAAGTAGCCCTCAAAACAATTGGCTCAAGGGAGCCTCCTTAGACTAAAGAGATATGACATACAGACAATTTCAAATTAAAGTCTTTCTGGGTAACATATAGACATTTCCAGATTAGTCTTCCTGGGTAAAATGTAAGCATGGTTATTATGTGTGCCTCTAGGTGGTGCTAACGCTATTTCAGTGGTTAAAATCACAGTTTTAGGAAACATTTCAAGCACCAGCGAAAAATTTCTGCCCACAGCTTTTGAGTAGAGGGATGTGCATCTATGCAGCCGACCACATATTGATGATTTGCAACTAAGAAGAATTCACACAATTAATTTCTGATAAATGAATCAAATAACATTTAAAGGTCTTGTTCGAACCCATAGAAGATTATTGTTTCAGAAACGGAGTTAAAGCCCACCTTTAAGCAAATGTCAAGTCAAACAGCTGCAGCTTGCTGGATGTTAGTTTGCTTGTTGTTTGGAGCACCATCTTACACCAGCACTAATCTAATGACTGAGCTCATGTTTATACCATATTACAACTTGTAATTTTGATTTAGCCTAAGAGTAGCATAGCATAATTCTCATGTTGTAGGATCTGTGGCATGAGAGTCGCAGCTCTGTCTACCAACATTTTTAAGGCCTTTGGGAAAGCAAGCCCTTGTAAGCCTTTAAGTATTTTGGTGAAAAAGCAAAGCAAAACTTTCTACTGGAAGAGATTTGTGCACAGTATGCAGAAAATGGAAGAAGCTGACATTATTTTATGCCTATGGTAAAACAGACTCTGTTATTTCATAATAAACAAGACATGATTATTCATTCAGCCATGTTTCCTTTGGACTGTAGTGCAAAATTTCTACATAGTTCAGGATACTTTTTCATCCTCTTGCCTCCTTCACACATACTTCCCTTGGAAGCCTGGGTTACTTGGCATTCTGATGCTTACTTAATGGCTTTTGGATACCAAAAAGTGGGAACTCGCTTCTGAGTCACTGTTGCTGACTGATAATTTTCTTTTTTAGTGTTACAGTTTTCAGTTGAGGCAAAGTTCAGAGGCAGGTTGTCCTGTAACTCACCTCACTGCTTTTTTAAATTGAAAAGAAATCTATTCAAAGCAGTGTCTCATTTGTGAGATGGTAGTTGGGCTGCATAGCCTGGTGAGAGAGGAGACAGCTGGGTGGTAGGGATGTGCCTTAAACTCACCCCGATCCAGTGCCACCCAGGAGTTGCTTTGTATTTGGTGCTGTGCCTGATGGGGTGCAGCATGAACAGGCTGTCAACCCTCTCCCTTCCTGGCACACATCTCTGCAGGGCTGTGCTACATCTGTTTCAGGTCAGGTCACAAAATGACCTTGTGGACTCACCAGGGAACTTGGCAGTGCAATGTTGTCAGGGGAATTTTGGTTTCACTGTGGTCAATATAGTAAAACTCCACAAATTTCCCCAAATTTAATCAAAAAGATCTGTTTAACAATGGGTGACCAAATCTGTTGACCTACAGATTGCATATGTAAGTGTTTGTATGACTGAAAACAACAGAAATGAACTAAAGAAAGCTGAGAGAAACTCTGGGAATATCTGGGCAAAATGAGAAAGTTCTCATTTTCCTGAAGCCCCAGGATGGGGTGAGTGCAGGTGAGGCATGTCTGCCTGCATGTGGTCAGCAGCTGAGGCCACTCCAGCAGTAATGTTTGTGCCATTTCCTACAGCAGATAATTTTCGTGATTTCGTGAATACTGAATAGACAATAAAGGAAAATTATTGTAACCAGAAGAACAAGTATTTCATTTTGCTCTGATGGGGCTCATTCACTTAAACTTGTCTCTTCCTTTGCTTTTCTTGACTATTATTTTTAAAAAGTACCTTGTCCTAGGGCATCACATCCATTCCACCACATATTAGTCATCCCTTAGGAATCTCTTTTGGATTAGGTGTTGCACACAGTTGGAACAACAATAGGACTCAAGGACAGACAGTGCCTTGCAGGGCTGATCCTTTAATTTGTAGTGCAACACAGACGTGCAATCAGCATGGGTCTGAGTGTGGTGAGCTAACCACATAGGTAATACAAATTACTCACTGCTTATGGGTAATTAACCTGCTAATTATTCACAAAACATTTTGCTCTGTGGCAGTTTTGTAAGCTGACAGGAATCACCCAAGCTGAAAGAAACCTTTAAAAAATCTTTTTACCATTGCCTCACTTTGTGTCAAATCACATCATCTCTCAGAAGAACGTTTTTGTGTATACAATGAGGTAATAGTGAAAAAAGAAACTCCTTCCTTCCACATGAATGCCAGCTGTCATTTCAAGTAACCAGAGATACTCATCTATGTGAGGAATAAAGGGGTACAAAGAGTGTGCCTTTGAAGACCCTGTACCTGTTCCTATTTCAGATTTTAGTATTTGGATAAATTTTAGATAACACCAGAAACTTAAATTGTGATTCTACTCTTCCTCGACTTTTTTTTTGGTGTTAAATGCGAGTTTCTTAATGCTTACATTTTCTCTAGCCTTTTTTTGCCCATAATATTCTACAAAGGGTAATCTGCATGCCTTCTATCAGTGCATTCTTAGTACAAAAATGATGGTGAGTACCTGAATCTTCTTTAGTAATGAACAAGTAAAGTACAAAGCTGCACCAAACATTGTGAGCTGCACCATATTCCTGGGTGTGGGATCTTTGAAGCTGTTTGGACAGTCAGGTCTTCTTTTCTTAGGACTTCAGACTATGGTGGGGACAGCTGCTTGCAGTGCTACGGGGCTTGCTGGGACTTAGTTTTTCTCCTCCATCTCAAGAGGAGACAGACTTTTGTCCATCATAACCATCTCCGTTCTCCTCTCTGCTGGGATACAAACCCTTAAAACAAAGCCTTCTGGTAGCTTTTTTTTTTTTTTTTTTTTTTTAAGAAAGGATACCCTAACCCACCAGACCTTTTCCCTTACTTTCCCAGAATTGCCATGTTTTCTCTCTCCACTGCTCTAATATGTAGCACTTTCTCTAGTCCTGTTCCAGCATTTTAGTAGAAAGAAGGAGTGGATCTATAAGCTGTTTTGAAACCCCCACCTTTATGTTTATAAAGCAGATGGCATTATTGTCTCAAATATGACATGCTTGAAAAATAGCTGTTCCTTGAAAAACTCCATTCTTTCCTTTGAATGACAGAATGTGAATATCTCTGAAGGTTTCTAGACATTGAAATGGTTTATGCACTGTAACTAAGCTATAAGGATAACACAAAAGCTCCTTTCTAAAACGACAAGTGGAGGATGGGGCAAAAGCTTTTTAAGATTTGTTAGTTCATACTAAACCATTTTTCCATCATTCTTTTGTTGCCTTTGAAAATGGCTATTGTTCTGATGTTCAGGAGTAGCAGCACTCATATCATAATGCCCTTGAGCAGTTGTGAGCTGCAGTGAATTGCCAGCCACAGGGAGAAAAAACCATCTTTCAAGACTCTGTGCTTAATATGTTTCTTGTGACAGTGTAAAAAGTACTAAAATGAGACAAAGTATCCTGAGTTCTTTGGAAATACGTGCCTGCCTTATCCTGTTTTGCCTTATGCCTTTGCACTCAGGCAAGTGATGGGGATCATATTAAATATGCGTTTGTTATAGTCATGCTGATGGAGTGGCAATTGCCTTTTATAAAAACATATTGTTTAAAGTGCTTTCCTTTATCCTATATTTTTAGTTGCACTTCAATTAGTGATTGTCCTGAAAATTTCAGAATTATCACCTCTGTGCTTTTTTTTTTTATTGTCAAAAGAATTTCCATATATGAAATGGAACTGCATTTTAACTCTCATTTTTATCCTGTCATTTAAGTCTTTTGTATATTTGTTTTTATGTTGTACTTAGCTCTTTGTGTTATGCATTCAGGTAAGGAAAGGATTTTGGCCTACTGTTTCATGAATAAACAGGGAACAGGCTAATACAATAACTTATGTTTACCATTCCCTACTGGGTTTCAGCATTAAGAATGTAGAGATTCACAACAGAAATGATAAGACAGACATGAATGAGAGCGTCTGTATATAAAAGTACCAGTAAAGTTAATTTTAAAAACCCCCCAAAAATCAAGAAGGAATAAGATAATGGCACATGTTGATGGCATCCAGATTAGCAGCTGGTAAGTACATTTGCTTCCATATTTTCAAGACATCCCAAGACGGAAAATGAAGGACAGGCTAAGATAAAGGACAGGCCACATGTGGAAATGGAATCCAAAGAATAATGAGAAAATCGTCAGTGCTACCTAATGACTTACAGGTGTGCTACTTGGTGGAAAAGGCAAAATACCAGCATTCCTGTCAAGCCCTAACAGGCACACAAAGCAAATCAGGGAACCAGCACATGCTTGCCAGTCTAAGACAGGTGATATCACGACTAGCCATTGTCCCTTGTCTTGTCACTGAAGTGTCCCTGGCCAGACTATTTAAATATGAGAATGTGCGGTGGGAGAATCCATGTGAGTGAAATCAATTTTGTTTCAGTTACCATTGCTTATTATACTGAGCATGCTGAGCTTTGTGCAACAAGGGCATTGGAAAAAGCCTAGCTAATTTGTGGCTCTGCTCAGATCTGTAGGTATCTCAGAGATAAATGAAGAACAGAAAGTATTATGCACAGTTATTTGTTCATTAATTTTCCATACATATGCTGTGAGCTTTGTAAACAGTGGTGTAAACTTTTCAGCTGCTTTCTGTGTTAGACACAAGTTATCCCAGAATATCACATTGCCTATAGGATGGTGCTGAAGCAAAATACAGGTTGGAATCTGAAAGTCTAAGACATCCTGAGTCTTTTAACTTCATATTTGGTAAGGATTTGCAAGCCTAATCCATTCACTTTCACTTAATTTCTTTGATTGTATCCTTTGCTTGTATTCATGCTACAAAGATCATAAAAAGTACTGTAAATTTCACCCGTTAGCATGCCAGAAACGGAAGGTGAAGCTCAACAGCAGTTTATTTCCTTTATAAGTAAGTCTATCAAGGACTTCACAAGGAATCAAAGAGCCAAGTCAGCTGATAGCTTACACACATATACCCAGGACAAGTCTGTACTGCATTCCATCCTAGAGATGCTTTTCACTATGCTACTAAAGGAGTGCAAAATTTTCTGGAAAATATTACCAGTCCTGATTAAGTAAATTAGAGTCGTAGAAGGTTTGTTTATTGTATAGACTACTTTGAGAACTTCTTTGAAGAAGTTGTTGCCAGTAGCAGTTTGCAATTGCCAGTTGTACTGGGTTCTATTTTATTGAATTGCCAGAAGATGAGAAAAAAGTCATACCAAGGATCTCACCATTCTTTCATTTATGCACTGTTTGACACAGAGTAAATAGGCAGGATGGGAAAGCTGAAAACAAATTCCTGCAGAGAAGCAATGGTTTGTTTTCTTTTTGATACTTTTTTCCTTCCTTCAAAACACAGATGAAGCTAAAAGATACCAATTTGGAATGCTTTAGGTTATCTCTTGCTAGGTGGATGGCCAATTACTGTGAATGAGTTTGTCTGTTTTCAGAGATGGAAAACATTTTGTCTTTTACTGAGGCCAAAATATAGTCTTGATTTGATCTTCTTAATGGCATTTGACAATGAAGATTAAAACACAATATAGGGATAAAATGCCAAGCACAACCATATTATAGTGCACTTACTGACTTCTCCGTTGAATGAATAACAGCTAAAATTTCCTTTCCTTTTGTTTTGAGGAATGATATTATCTTCAGAGCAGTCATGCTGTTTTGGTGATTTATGACTTCTCTAGTGGGTAAAGGTGATTCTTACCAGAGTTCAGGAAGTTTAGTAGAACACTCTACAGAAGAGTAGAGGTTTCTCATACAGAATAGGTTAAGAGAATAATCAAAGGATTTATTATCTGACTTTTTAGCATAGGTCATAGCTCTTCAGTCTGTATTTCTTGCATCAAAACCATTACTTGTGATGGAGTGAAAATATTGGATGACCTAGGAGTTAATATTTGTATTACAGGGGAAATTAATCTCCTATTACTGCTTATATTTACAGTACACATATCTGCACCTGCCTTAATTGCTCACCCCTTGTGGAGAATGGAGCCAAGTAAATACTTCTAGAGTGCAAGTCATCTGATTTATTTCAGATGTAAGACTTTTGCAAGTAATGGAGTATGGAAAGAAGGCACACTGCTCAGTATTTACTTAGCCTTGAGGTCTGCTGCCCACAGCATTATCTCTATGTCAGTCATCTTCCCTTGTAAGGAGAGATTGCTGTCAGGGGTGCCCAGTGACTTTTTAAACGCCTTATGGCATCTCTGAAAGCTTAGCCCATGTGGTAAAAATCCTACAGGATGCTGTCCTGGACAGGCAACTGAGGCCAAGTTGAATATATTAGGATATCTAAAATGACATAAGAAGGTGAACTAATCCTTTTTTGTTTATCTCAATTTATACTGCTTTGGAAAGATTTACTATATCTTATCTCAGTTTCTCTTCTAATTTTGTCTATCTTCTCTGACCAAGGGTGTTTTCTAGTTCTTATTGTTCTTACTGCTCTGCTCTACACTTGTCTGGCTGTTCTGAATCTTCCTTGAATTTTGGTCAAGAGGTATATATTATAGCAAAGCTGTTTTTGATGTTGGATGGAACAGAAGTATCCCTTTGTCAATCTTGCAATCTGTAATCCTAATTAGAAATTTAGTGCACTGTTTACCCTTTTTAAAAAATTTATTATAGCAACAGCATAAAGTTATGAACTTGTGTTTAACTTGTTATCCTTTCTAATTTTCCATTCAGTTTCAGCAGAACTGCGATGTTTTCAGCAGCTTATAATTCTATGTTTGAAATAAATTCTTTTTAAAATATTTTCCTACCTGAATAACACTTTACTTTTCCTGAACAAAATATTTTTTTTTTTTTAATCTAACATGATTTCACTCCCTTCCAATTTAGTGTTGCCAGTATTTGTATTAAGTGTGCCCTGTATTGTAGCCCTGAGGTGGCTAATATGAATACTGAAGAGATTGCATCCAGGGAAGACCCTTATAGAGCTTTAGAATATGGTTAGTAGGAACAAGTAGGAAATAGATGCTTTGCTAAAGTCAGTTATTGCATTGCCCTAGAAGGAAGATAGAATGGTTTGAAACAATGCATTCTTATAAAACTCCCACTGTCCTCATTTTCTTCTAGGTAGTAATTTTTTTTTTTTTTTAAATCTGAAACAAAATTGAAGTTCTGTCAACTCAAACCTGTATGTCCTTTTAAAGAGTGACACTTTTTTATTTTTTAGGCCTCTGATGCCTCCCCTTCCTCCAGGAGTTCTCAGGAATAACTGCTGATATGCTGGTATCTTAGAAACAACTCTACAAGATCAAGCAGATTTGAAAACATCTATCTTATGTGATCCTAATACCAAGGCTATTCTTCCCATCCTCTTTTCTTTTCCTCTTTCTTGTACTGGGAATTGCAAGATTTGTCATTTCTCACCTTATCTACCAGACCTGTTGATCTGTGGTGTCTTTGATCTGATGGACACTTCATTGGGAGTCATTCTGAAGTAATATTATTAAACTTGAGTTTTTCTGCTTACAATTTGGAATAAATAATATTACCTTTACATCCTTCTGTTTTCAGATTTCTTCTTTCTTTCTGTTACCTGGGTAAGGAGACCCCCTTGCTATCTGGGCAATGTTCAGTGCCCAAAACAGAGAGTCTTTGATGAATCCTGGTTCCTGGACATCCTCTCCTTTTAGTTCTGTAGAAGGCAGAAACCCTTTCCTTCGGGCTCCTTACAGTCAGACAGAAATAAGAAGGTAAACCTGAAATGTTCAAGTTTTCAACTGGAGTTCCTGAAAGATGACTGGAGAAATTTATTTCACCTCAGAAGTGCACCCTGTTTATATGTGTAGGGTTGGCCTCAGCACTTGGCCAAGGACCCACACAGCCATTCGCTGCTGGCAGCAGGACAGGGGAGAACAAGAGTGAGAACATTGTTGGTCAAAATATAGGCAGGGAAATAATTTACAAATTAATCTAAGTATTTGTGCATTGGGAAACACAGATAAAAAAGACACGTATTTAAAACACCATTTAACAGGTTAACAGACTCCTGGAAGGTCACAGCCTCTATTTCATGTCATCATACCTATTTTGGTTGTTCTGAAAAACTCTACATGGAGTTTTTGGGAGACCAAAGTGTTTCTTCTCAGTTGTGAAGCGTTGTGATTCTCCTCTCTTCAGGGATAACAGCTGTGGCTTGTACTGCTATAACTGGGAGAAGAAGTAACTCAATATGCAAAAAGTGATGATCACTATATTCAGGGAGAAAAAGGATGAGAGGGGAGGTTTATGCTGCCTGGAAGACAATAGACTGTTAAACATTAAAAAGGGCAAAACTGTGTAAGATGAGTGCTAAAATCTGTGGAGAGGCACAGATAGAGTCACCCAGGAATGGAGAATGCGGTCTCTGACCATCAGAGCCTGGATGCTCCGGAATAAGCTGCGAGGACAAGTAACACAGATTGAACCCCAAACTGCTTCAGCTTGAATTTCTGAAAAGAATGACATGGCAGGGTGTGATTGCAGATGTTTGGTTCCCAGGCTTCCTTCCCCAGCTTTGTCTTTTATTAGCTTAAAAAAAAATGAGGAGTTAAAGGAACATCCCATGGCTTTTTTTTTTTTCAAAAAATGGGGTTTTCACATTCATTAAATATAAGTGACTGTCCAGATAACTCCTTTCCAATGCAAGTTTCTTTTTTATTCTGGATTTTCAGTCCTGCCATCACGATCTTTCAGGTTTTTCATAATGAGCAGCTGTTGAGTTTTTGTCTAGAACTTGTTTCTGTAGAGAAAGTTTCTTCAACCTTAATGACTCTAGGATGATTTTATGATCATGCAAGCTGCTGGCCTCTGCTTGGCATTGGCAGTGAATCCCTGAATGGCATTTCATGTAGGAAAGATTTATTAGAAAAAGCTGTTAGTTACTTGGTAAACTGGCCATCACACTTCAAAAGTAATGGATGCATCTAGAGACAATCCTTTAAAGTCGACTGGACTAAACCTGGACATTGTGAATAATAGGGACTGCTTTTCTGCTGATGTTGAGAGGACAATTTCCAGTGGAGATCAGAAGCAAGAACAAAATGCACAAAGAACTCTTTGAATAGCTAAAGGTCATACATGAAGAAATTGTATTTTGGCTGCTGTTGTTAGAGTTGACAAAGGAGAAAAAAACCTAAAGTTCCTGCTGATTCCACCATTAATTTCTCAGACCCATAAAGGTAAATTATACTATCCATTTACCAGATGCTGGGTATAGCTACACTGAGGAAATGGCCAGCATGCTGATAAATTAATTATACTAGTTTCTTGCACTAGGTAGCTCAAGTTGGAGAAGAGCATTTGAATTTATCCCAAGTTCAACTTACATGTGGTTAGGGCAAGAGCAATGAGGACTTAAAGGCTGATAAATTAGGTTTCAAATATCCCAGAGCTATATCGACCAACAGCTTCTAGTTTCCTAAGTGAATTTCTATTATAAAGTTTAGTTTCAGTGCAGACCCTCAAAATAGAAGCATTGTATGGATATTAAATTAAATCTGGTCACTTTTATGGTGCATAGTTTTGCTTTAAAGCACTGGTCATAATTTAGTTAATTTTATAGTTACATGGCCATTCCACATCCCATTTGTTTAGCTGCCTGCCTTCTTCCAGGCCAAAGGGATTGCATTTCACTGCTGATTTTTTTCTCATTTGAAAAAGCAAATAAACCAAAAGAAACCAAAAGAAACCAAACCCAAAACATTTTGGGATCATTCATGCTGAGAAACATTGTAAATATGAAAGTGCTTTCATGACAGCTAGTTGGCTATGACAAGAAGCAAAACAAAAACATTTGAATACAAAATATTCTCCATGACATAATTTCCTCTCAGTATTTTTTGGAAAGATTTTATGAGGACAAAACTAATTTTTGTGGTCAATTATATGCTTTTATTTTAAGTCTAACTGGGTACAGAATTATGCAACAGAAGTCCTTCTGTCTGATTCTTCCCAGACCTTGGCAGGAATAACCTTACTGCTTACCAATTTTCAATAGGACAAAAAATCCAGTGAAGTGAAAACTAAATAATGCACCTATCTACTAAGTAATGGATTATCAATAAATTAAATAAAGTAAAACTCTTACTTGGGAAAATTAAAGAAAACCTTGATTGTCATTGTCAATCAATTGTCATTGATTGACATTTCTTCACTCCTGTCTGCTCATTGATTTCAATGGAGATCAGCAGAGCAGAATGTGCAGTAGTTTATGATGTGTCACACTTTTACACATGAAAATGTAATATATGGACTTCCTCCAATGGTGCTTACTGTTGCTCCTTGCTTCTTTTCCTGACTGCTCTAATTATCCAGTACACAGTGATTTTCATCTTTCCCACGGTAGCAGTAACCTATAATAAATGACATCCCTCAGAATAATGTGGATTTACAATTGTTTTTTCAGTTGTCCTGGACCTTCCTCAGAGCTGTGTTGTAAACCTTTCTCCCAGAGTAACCTCCAAACAACATTCAATTTAAAATTAAGAAAAACCAGCATAGCTGCTTCGCCCTCTGACTTTGCTGTTTTGGTCTTTCCAGCATCCTCTCATAGAACTTCCTCCCCTCTTTCCAAAGGGTTTCCAGACCTTTGGTTGTGGTCTCTGTATTCCTCTGCATGACTATCACTCTAACCCTGGTTTATGGCTACCACTGTGGACAAAGATGACCTCTATCCCCTGCGTATCACTACTCAGAGCCAAGACATTGCTCTCCATTTTATATTCCTTGGCTGTGGGCAGCTGGGCACAATGGGGTGAACAGAAATCTGGGGATAGTGCTCAGTTCAGTTCTGCCCTGCCTCATGTAGGGATAAAAGCTGAAGGGAAGAAGCAGAGTGGACAATCAACCTGCTCCTATCTTTCCCACACCAAGTTAAAAACTGCCCAGGCAAATCTATCCCTTGGATGATAGATCCAGCTTTGGATAAGGCAGGCACACTGTAACTTTGGATCTTTTCCTGAGTCCTATGCTTTAGATCATTGCCAATTTAAGTATCATTTGGAATGAAAATCATATTTGGGACCATGGTGTGAAGTCTTTTTTCCAAGATGACTTATTTTTGGGAGAAAGGTATTAAGGATAATGATGATAACATTAATCTTTTTGAATATGAATTTTCAGAGAAACAAAATTAAGATCCCAAAGAGTCCCAGCACATTGCTGGATCCTGATTGCCAAGCCCACAACCCAACTCAAACACCACTCCCAGTAAATCTGGTCACTGGAGAGAAGAGTTTCACTGGGAGAGGAACAGCATCTTCTTGCCTTCAGCTTCCTCCACTGAGCTGCTGGGATGGCTTTCACTGTTTTTGAAGGGCCAGGTTTAGGACACAGGCCCTAAATAGCTGCAGAAAGAAAATGTTTTTGCTTGATCATTTTTTTTTAAGCATGTATTTCAGTTTTACTTCCAAAACTAAAATTGAAAACCCAGACTCTCAGGGCAGTGAGCTGCTCTGCAGCAACAGCAGCAGCAGCAGCAGCAGCAGCAGCAGCAGCAGCAGCAGCAGCAGCAGCAGCAGCCACGTTTTAAAGAACGTTAGGAAAAGCAGTAAGGCAGAGATTTCTTCCTATAGGCAGTCTTGTTCCCTGTCACCCTCTGTTTCTTCTTATGTAAGAATTGTCTGATCTTCATCCTGAAGTGTTCATGCTTTTATTAAGGTTTTACGCTGACAGCTGTCAAGAGTTATTGGATAACTCTGCAAGACATATGTACAGGCAATTAGAAATGAATGTGATATTAGATCAAAAGGCTTCAACTGTTAAGTTTTAAATGGTTATAATTAACTTGCTCTTTGATTCTGAGCTGGAATGACTAAAGAGACAATGAAGGTCAATTTCCGTTCACTTGAAAAAATAAAAGATAGAATAACCCCTAATTTAAAAAAACCCAAGCCCCTCAATTGTGAAGCTTTTCGTTTATGCTGTACTGCCTTGATGTGAAGGCAAGGCAATGAAAATCCTTTTAATGGGCACTCCTGTTAGCCTTTATTATAAAAATACAGAGTCCAGTTCATTTGATATGGGAAAGAAAGAGAAGGGTCTGGTCAGTGTTACTTAGTCAGCTTTGTGCCTATTTAGGTTTGAATTTAAGTTTCCCAAGCTAAGGAAGGTTGTTGCTCTTTAAGTAGTGCTTTTTCAAATTAGGATCCATAACAAACTTTCAGTTTGCAAATATATCTAGTGAGAATGGATTCATTTTAATAAAATTACAGATGTTTGGTACATCAAAACATGACTATCTAAATAAGTATGTCAACTAGTTTTTAAGTATTTACGTAGGATTGGAACCCCTCCACCCTCAAAAGCCCTCTTTACCAGACCCTACATGCATAAAATTCAGTTATTTCCACTAGGTAAAGCAGGATGCCTGGTCTTTTGAGTTTTTCTCCTCATGTCTTTTGGAACTATTTATTCCTAAAGAAGTAGCTACCTTGGTTTGAGATTTGCATACTGCTTTGCTTGATCCTGAGGGGATGCCATTAGTTCCTCTGACATCACATGGAAAGGGCAGATGCAATGCATAATCACATCATTAGGACAAATACCAACACGATTATCCCTCAACAGTGCAGCAGAAGGAAAACACAATGCAAACACCAAAGTCCTGACTGAATGCTTATCAGAGTGGTTGGCTTTGGTTCTGGCAGAAGCAGCTTGGCTGTGCAACTTTCTTATTTATTCTTCCTCTCCCAACAGTGCAACAGCAGAACATCTCTGTGAGTGGCAGTCACACTGACACCAGCAGCACAGGCTGATTGACTGCCTGTGCTGCAAAATATTTTTGAGACTGTGTCCTTTAAAACAGCCCTGATAAAATTTGTTTATTCTGCAATTGAAAATGTCTGCACTCATGCCAGTAACATCAAAAGTAAAGATGAAGGCCATGGAGCCTATAACTTCTAGCCTACACCAAACCTTACATCCCATGGTACCGATTATCCTGTATATAGTGCTTATTGCCAACTAGGATCATGAGGCACTTGGAGAATTCTAGTTCCAACCTTGTGCTGGGTTTTCAGGAGCAGATTTCCCAGGGCTTGAGTGGGGGACTTTTGGGAGAAGAACAACTGTAGCCCCAAACCCATCCCACGAGAGGAAACATCCAAGTAAGGGGTTTTTTTTGTCATAAATTTTGGTGTTGTGAAAAGGTGACTCTGATACAGGAGTTCATAAAAAAGCTATGTTGGTATAACATTAAGAGCTATAAATATTTTTGGCAGTAATCTGTGCATTACTAAAGTGAAGATACTGCTAAAAAATGTTAAAGTGATTTACCAAAATATGGGTATAGATCTGATATCGATACCCAACTGAGACGGACAAGACTCTCTAACAACAAAGTTAGAAAGTGTATGCTTTATTTGGCCGAGGCAACCTGCATGGAATAGCTTCCAAATATGCAGGGCAAAGTCACAAAGCATTGCAAGGTCTATTTATCCACAGAAATTCAATACAAATACATATTCATAACTCCCTGCTTCGTATGGTAATTAGCTGAAAACAAATTAAGCATGCACTCTTAACTCCTTTTAATGGGTCGGTGGTCCCGTAATTTGAGGAGGGAGGTTTGAAGATGAAGTAACCTTTCTCTTCCTTGCTTTGACCTGTCTACCCTTCTGGGTCACAGTAATTGATAGAGTCTCTGCAAAATTTCCAGTCCCTCCCTTCACCCTCTATAAATGAGAATTTTAATTGAAAAATTAGTCATTGTCTGAATCTCTTTAGATCTACTGACCACCAGTGCAGCTGAACAAACAGAATAGCTTAGATAATTAATCTTTAGCTAATCATTTACTTATAATTAAGTCCAGCTGCATTTCTTGCTTTGCTTAACTTTTTACTAAAATTCAAGTGCTTTACTATTTAAACTCTACTTTTCATTGAATTTTTAAACTTCATGTTTCAAAAGGACATGGAGTGGCACCATACAGCATCATAGGACAGTAAATAAATGGTACTACTGTGAAAGAAAAAAAGTTTTAGGAAAACAGAATACTGCAGTTTTCCAAACCTGAATTTTACCAGGCACTGGACGTGACATCTGTGCAGTGGGACATTTTTATGACCACTAAGAAAAATTGTTTCAGTGCAATACCTTATCCATGAGGCAACACTGGGTCCTAGCTTGTGCAGCATGTGTTTGGTTTATCTAGAATGTTAGGAAAGAATGTTGTTGGTCATTTCAGTTATGTTTCCTTTGATGATCCCATTCCAGTTTTGAGATCTGACAGGGAAGAAATCTGAACTAATTCATACAACCACAGGTTCTTATAAATTCTTTAGATATAATTCTCTCAAGTTTTAAATCTGAGATCATTGCACCTGCATTACAATTAAGATGCCTTTATTTGGCTGTTTTGTAGATACAACCTGATATTTATAGCTAGATCCTTATTTAGATATCGAATTTGTATCTCAGAAATCAGCAGTGGGAAAACTTGAATATTCAGGGCTATTCATACTGAACTTGTGGGATTTCTGTGTTCAGATCTGAGTCTGAGTGAGAACTCAGCAACCTTGGCCAAGTCTGACAACACAGAGCTGAAGCTGGAAAGACCTGTTAAATATCAGAGCATTCCGTTGATTCTCACAGGAGTGTGCCTTTTGAGACCAGGTGAGACCCAGGGCTTCCCAGCAGTGGACCTGGAATAAAGTTTTGATTTTCAGCTATGTGGCACCAGGCTTACTTCTTTTCTTACTGAGTCAGGTATCACAAATCCAGAACTGCAAAGCTCTCCGACTGGATGGGCAGCAAGCCTGGAATAACTCCTGAGAGGATATATTGAGAAATAGGGAACATTAATAGGCAAATAGATTTCCTCTAGGAAGAAATGCTTTTGTTTTTATTTTTCCTTTTTACTTGCTCCAGAGAAGTTTCTCTCTAAGAAAATATTTCACAGTACTTGGCAGGTGAGAATGGCCCTTAGGAAATCTATCATCTCATTGTGCTAGCTACATATTTGAGTTTACATGTTTTCCTAGGAGAACCAGGGCTGGAAGGGGAAGGCTTTAAGCAGCATATTTGCATGGTTAATAGAGGGATAAGTCAGAATATTTGCAGACTCTCTAAATCAGCCTCATCCTATTATACTTTTTCTACTGCACTGAGGAAGTCATATGTCACCCAAAGCTGGGATTTTCAAAAAGTTAACAAATAAATTAAGTATGGCCAGTATTTTGTTTATCAAGCAAAAGAAATTAAGAAGCTGAGAATTAACTAAGTTAACATCTTAATTTAAAACATTTTAACTAGTTGAAGATTTTAACTTTACATAGCCTTTCTCCTCCTTTTTGTATGTTTGCAGAAGTTCATAGAGCATTCTTTCAATTTTTTCTGTCCTGCTTTATGTGTATATGGTGTGTTTGTGTGTGTGTTTATTAATTTTAAAATTTAAATAGATGTGAATGTTGAGAATGGTGAATAACTGCTCATAATTTATATTAATTTCAACTCTCATTTTTCTTGTTAGCTGAGTACATTTTAAAAGATTGTTGTGGTTTGACCCTGGCTAAGTGCCAAGCACCCACGGCTCACTCGTTCCCTCCCCTGCCACAGCTGGGCAGAGGAGGGAAGGAGACGGGGAAAAAAACCCCCAGGGAATTAACCTAAAGGTCCATGAGCTGAGGCAAAGAACCGGGAGAAAATGCTCCAAGGACAAACCAGGCTCAACTTAAGTTGCAAAGTGAAATTTATTACTACCAGAGTTAGAAGGAGCATATGAGAAATAAAACTAAACCTTTAAAAGACGCCTTTCTTT
>VYZT01035262.1:78733-96815 GCA_013400735.1 Pomatostomus ruficeps
AGTCTCTGTCTCTCACTGGGCTGCACCTACTATGGCTTCTCCTGGCTTTTACAGCTCCTGCGGATTCTTCTGGCATCCGCGGCTGCTGCGGCTTCCAACATCTCCCGCTTCAATGTTGGCACCTCACCCACGGACTGCAGGTGTATCTCTGCATCCCCCGTGGATCCCATGGACTGCAGGGGGGACACCCTGCCTCACCATGGGCTCACCACGGCCTGCAGAGGAATCTCAGCTCCAGAGCCTAGAGCAACTCCTCCCCCTCCTTCTCCACTGACCTTGGTGTCTCCATGTTGTTTTCCCTCACATGTTCTCAATCCTCCTCCTTCTCTAACTAAAGGCAGCTGCGTGCCCACTTTGTTTTGATTTTTCCTTAAATATGTCATCACATATTTAAGGAAAAGGCGTAACCAACCTTTCTAATTGGCCCAAACATGGCCAGTGGCATATCCATCATCTTCAGAGCCATCCAAGATTGGCTCTTCTGGAAATGGTGAAGAATTCCAGAAACTTCTCACAAGAGCCATCTTTATGGCCCCCTCCCCACTACTAAAACCACAACAAAGATGTTACTTCAAAATTTGTCGTTTCAATGCACTTAAAAATCGGACATAGCTGAAAATGATACCGTAGATTATATAGTGAATAGTATATAGTATATAGTCATCTGATACTCATAGACAACCACGTATTTCAGAAGAAAAAAGTGAAAGAAACTCTTTATAACTTGTACCCTATTACAAAAAATAATTTGAATTGTAAAGTGTGCTGTAATTTTAAAATCAAATTAATTCCTTAGGATCCATGCTTCTTGTGCACCTTTTTGCATTCCTTGCTGCATTTACTGGACAGTAATTGTAAAATGCACTTGTCTTTTCTGTCTTTATTCATGAATATATAGAACACTATATAGCAAAGATTTTGTATAGTTATTTTGAAGACTTTAGCTATAAAGTTCATTACACAGAACTCACTCTCTAAAGTAGAGAACAAGGTAAGAGCTAAACTTTCTTTAGCTTAGGATCAAATTCTCTTTAGGTTTATTTCTAAATGATATAAAACAAAGAGATAAGCCTTGCGTAAATTGAAACTGGCTTTTGCATAACTTTTTTTTTAGTATCAGTTTAAATTAAATGCAAACCTTAAATAAAAGCATATAACTTTCCATCTAGACAACTCTTGGCTGAGTATTTTGTTGACTTAATATGCTAGTAGATATTTATTACTTTTGTCATTGTTGTCCTTAATTTGTAGCATATTGTGTAAATGCAATTTATACTTACATATCATATAAATAGCTTTTGTGGTCTAGCGTGGCATATACAAAGCAATATGCATGCTAAAATAGATTACCCATGTGCAGCTAATTGCAAGAGGGTGCAGCAGATATATTGTTGTGTGTCATTGTAATTAAAGACATGAATGCAATGCAAAAGTAAAAAAGAGTAAAGACATATATTCAACATTGATTTTGTATTATGCATTCTCTGCTGTGTCCTCTTAATATTCTCTAGTCACTGGAATCTGTTAGAGGTAATTCATTTAGGCAAGTCGTTAATCCTATAAAATGCTGTGGGAACAATTTTTGCAGGTCTTCTTTGCAAGCAAAGGCTTACTTTGGGAAAGATGATGTGGGTCTGAGGCTGAAAGCATTCTTGATATACTGCAATTATATATCCCCACACTGGAACTCCATAGTTTCAGGTTGAAGATGATAATTCAGTGTTTCTGTGATTGTATTAATAGATAAATTTTACTTGTTCAGTTTTGTTATGTAGAATTCATTATCTCTGGGTAGGGCTTCACTTTTTCACAGTGTTTTTAACTTGCCTCCCAAGCCAAGACAGAAATCTTAAAAAAACACCAATGATAAAATGGCTCTTTACTTTAGAGATTATCAAGTACAGCACTATTTTTTCCTATGGACTAGATTAATCTGCTTAATACATACTGAATTGCAGACAGAATTGTGAAATTTATTGGTATCAATTATCACACTAGCATTACAGCAGAAAGATTAAGGGGCAAGTGAACAGAATGTCCTGACTGCCCTTATTATGTTTTCTTTACAGTTTCATATTTGCTAGTAACCTGGAGTAAGAGGGAAAAAAAGGAAGAAGAAAATCCTCCATCTTATTGTGAAATATTTGGGATGATAGTTTCACTTGCTGTGAAGCTTTGTAGCTGTGGATAGTTCATGACCTTTAGCAATTCTGAACTGTAAGATAGTGTAAAGATTAATAGTTGATTTAGTTGTCATTAGATTAAAAACTTGATGAGATAGCTATTAGTTCTGTAAAGTTGGTCACTTACATTAAACATCCCACTCTCCCCTTCAAAAAGAAATGAGAAAAAAAGGAGACTTTTTTTTTTCCTTAGCTTAAAAATGTTTGGACAGCAAACTGTCTCTACTGTGGAGAGAGTTTTCTGTGGGAGTTTTGGCACTCTGTGGTATGTGTCACTCCTCACAGCAGAGCCAAGTTTAGATGCTCTCTTAGCTGAAGAGTCGATTCTGGAGTTATAGAGCATCCTTCTGTTCTGGGAAGCTCCCCAGAGCAGGAAAAGGGATGACATTCCTTCACCCAGACCCTGTTGTGGCCCTGCACCTCCTTGCACATCACTGCTTGCTTCCCATGGCTTCACTCATCCCCTCCCTGCTTGAGGAAGAGCTGAAGAGAAAGCAGGAGAGCCTGGTCTCTTTTCAGGGTGCAGCTGGTGAAGGATTCATGAATGTTTATAACACTGAACCTAAATAACTCATTATGAGGAAAGCATAATTGCATGTACAGCCTGCAGAACAATACAGAAAAGGTTTCCCTGTTATCATCATTTTACCTTTGACTAAGCTGATGATTTTTTAATATTTAATTAGGTATGCAGAGCTGTTAGATGTCTAGTAATGTCCTTTTCATTGTAATTTTGTGTTGTGTAGTTAAGCAAAGGGAAAATTGGCAGTTAATTTCACTATTGATCTAACCACTAGAGTTGTCAATTGCCCATCAGATAAAACTTTCCCCCTAGGAAAGTTTTGCTAGACTAGATGTCAGTGAGAGACTGGGGCTGTGTGTGCCTGTGTAGAACATACCATTGAAATATTTCAGCTACTATTGAGAATATGGTTGGATAACACACACATTTAATTAAGTCCAAAGTTTTTTCTTACCTTCCATTCGCATTACATAGCACTCTAAAATGCCTACATTTGTGTGGTCACTGTCTCTTGCCCTGTTGGGGCAGTGAGCAGGTCTCACAGGGTAACAGCCTGGGCTTGAGAGGGTGAACCCAGATTTGCAGTGCGCCTTCTTGCTTGGTATCTGCCTCTCATGCTCAGAACTTTGCTGCTGCCACCATCATGACAAAGATTGAGAGGGCTGACACCTTCAAGGGAAGGGTGAAGAGGAGCCGCTGGTGCAACTGGATGACCAGAAGCTGGAAGCTGAGCCAGAGGCTCATGTTGGGATTCCTAGGGAAAAATGATTTCAAACTCTGCAAAGATACACGTGATCTCAAAACACCTTGGCAGAGCTGTGGCTGTTACCAGTCAGTACCAGAAGCAGAACTCAGGAAATTTTACAAATACAAGAAGCACAAGCCTTATGAACAGTGGACCAAGATGACACACTTTTGGTAACACAAGCAAAACAAGAACAAAGATAGACCAAAAGCCATCAGCAAAAGAAACAAAAAGCTATACCCTACCCAGAGATTCACTGTAAGGTCATAAAACTGCTGTGTATTAAGGTTCCTAATTATTTTGAACACTTATTTCCTCTTTAGCAGAAATATGTTTTGGGGAAGAAAAGGATTTTCCCAGCTGGTTCATTCAGCAAGGGCAGGGAAGTTATGGCTGTGTAGGCCCACTGAGTATATCTGCAGAAGGATATTACTTGATTTAAATGCAAAATGGGGAAAAAATTCTTGTTTAAGGAAGACACAAGAAAGAGATAAAACTGATGGGATTAGGCAAAAGCCTGATTAGCAAGAAGTGGAGCACAGAAGTGACTGGGACAGGCTAGGAATTGAGGCGGAAGGGCAAGTAAGATTGCAGTTGAGGCATATTTTGGAAAAAGATGATGGGTTTGGGAGCTTGAGGAAAGATGTCTGCAACTGGAAGTCTGAAGTCTGTTAGATGACATTCAGACCAGAGAACATTTAGCAAAGGAGAGGGACTGGGAAAAGGCACACTTCTTGGAACAAGGTGACTGAAAGCTTAGAGCCAGAGAGGCTGAGTTTCCCGGGCTGAAGAGACAGGGATAAGGAGACTTGAGAAAACTGTAGCAGTAATGATGAGGATGCTCCAGATTACGTCTTGAGGAGCTTGTTAGTGGCGGATGTTTGTGTGGAAGAGCAAGAGGTTCCAACCCTGAAAAAGGCACATGTGGGTCTGATTATGGAGCTGCACGCTGGAATTTGAGTGGGTTTCTTTTTAGTTTTTGTTTGTGGTGTGTTGTTTTTCTTTTCTTTTAATCTGATGCGTTACATAAAAATAAACTGTCAAAAAGCATTATGGAAGTTGCAGTTTCCACCAGGTCAGGGGTCTCTGGAGTGTGAGTCTCTGTAACTTGAGCCTCAGTGGCACAGTCCCTGTACCAAGGGACTGCTAAGGCTTTCCCAAGGCAGCAGTTTATATCATTGTTGCTGAAAGGGTACCTGGAACCAAAGGAAATCATGGCTATCACTTTTGCAGGAATGTGTACAGGTATATACAGACATATGTACATATGAATACATATACGTGTGTATATATACACAGAAAGGGGAAATGTGTGATGATATAGCTAATATAGTTTTTCCATTTGCCTCATATATAATGGCATAAAGGTGTTTTCACTTGTTCAGATTAAGGACCTGTCTTTTTCATCAAGAATCTGCTCTTTGACAGTGGCAGATGGCTATGGAAGAATAATCAGCTATACAGCCATATTATTTTGTCAAGTCTCCCTCCTTCACAGTTTTCAGGTCCTAGTGATCTATGGCTCAGAGATTTCCTGTGCTGGAGGTGATATCTTAGTGTTTAATAGCCCTTGATGGATTTTTCTTCCCACCCACAATATCCCCTGGCAATGAATTTCAGTTTTATATTGTGTGTGAGAAAAGATCTGCCTTTACTTGTTTGTACCAGCTGCTTGATGTTTATTAGTTCCTGTCATATGAGACATACTGAAAAATTGTTCCCTGCTCACTGTCTTGCTGCCATGCTTCAGGATTATTTAGATGCCTCTCATTTTTCTATCTCCATCACCTTGTTTACGATGAAAAGTCCAAGTCAGTGACCTGTTTGGCACACTTTGATTGTACTAGTCACACCTTTCTGTGAGATATTATCATCTGACTCAGAAAGAGAAAATAATTGCATTTGACTTAGATCAGATAGCCTAAAACGACCAATAAATGCTTTAAGTTCTGCCACAAAATATTTTTTTTTAGTATATACCATGCAGACAGCAAAACATGATTGCTGGAGTATTCAAAACAATTTGATTCACCTATGTCTTTTCCAGTATGTTTCTATATTTAAAACTGAAAGGTGACCATAGGTCCTCATCATTCTTCCCTTCATATAACTCAGAATAATTCAGTAATATTTGATAATGTGACAGCTAGCAGGTCTGATATAAGAAACTTTGTTGGTCCAATGCAAAAACTCCATGAATGTTACTTTACAAGCGGGATAAGCCTTGCTTACAAAGCAAAAAGCGAACATTTTAAGTTATGGCCATTTTGTATACAGAAAAAATACCCTAATTGTTACAGGAAAAAGTCTAGTATTTTTAGACTTCACTTACGTGAATTTGCAGGCACAGATTTCGTAATGGAAGGAAAGCAGTAAATATTACTAGTGCCAGTTTGATTATATTCATTTATTCATTGATGTATTCATTTTGGTGTTCACACTGTCTTTAAACATGTACTGGATTTTTCCAGCCATGATTGTACTTCATTTTACAGGGTTGGCAAGTAGTAGTCTCATAAACACTTGGAACACTGGAAGACTTTATAGGTATGGGAAATTTTTGAGATAAAGTCATCAATAAAAAGAAGGGAAAACTACTATGATTGTGTCCCAGGAAAATTTTACTATACAGTTCCTGCAAATACTGTGTATCTGTGGCTTTTCCATAAGATTTAGCACAGGTAATGCTGCCAGGATTTAAAAAAAAAGTGTTTTCATTAACTTAGAATCATAGCACCTTCCTTTAGCATGCTGGTCAAATACTTTCCTCCCTTTGCTTTGAGGCAATCCACTATTCTCTAGAGAATGGCAGACCACGGCCATTTCATGTAATTTGAGTCTTGCCCGTAGGATCTTGCTTTTATTAAAATATCATTGGAGTAATTTTAAAAAGTAACAGTAATCGTAAAAGGTCAGTGCATTAACTCTTGCAAACGGTTGTCATTTGTCCTGTGTGTGTCAATTATAGTCTGTAGAAATTTTATTTTCAAATAGAAAGAAGTCAAGGTGTTCTATGAAGGTGTTAGTCACTGGTCTCCCTTTTCATTTTCCTGTCAATAAACAAGGGGAAAAAACCCCACATCATTGGAGCAGTTCATCACCAGCAAAGTATCTTCCACAGCTTGGCTCGGAGGACATGCTAGGAAGGGTCCAGCAGGCTGCAATTTGAGACATGCTGGGGTAAGAGAGAAGGTACTCAACACACTGAGCAGCTAAGCCTGAAAACAATATATGAAGGTTCTTGTATTACTCCTTGAGCAGGTGTGTCAATAAACCCTATATATACCCCTAAACTGCATGCAATCCAGCCCACTTTTAAAAGCATTAAAAGTTATCACTGCTGGAAATGCTTAAACTTTAGACCAATCACAACAGAAACACTAAATATGTTTGAGAATTAACTCCGATGCGGAAAAAATCAAATTACATTTTCCTTTATGTGGTCTGCCTACTGAATTGGTATTGTGAGAAGTTGTGTAGTATTAAAAGCAGCTCAATAAATATTTCTATACTACTTGATAACTAGATTTCTTCTTCCTGAGAAATTGCTGCTTCATGTCTCTTTCTAAATGTAGGTGCAGTTTTCAGCTGACTGCTTGTCTGCTTGTCAGGTATTCTTGGTGATAGCGCTTGCGGTGTCAGACTGCTTTATGGAAATTTCCTTTAGCTTAATTTCAACTTGCCTAGTCTCATGCACATGAAACATTCTAAGTCAGTTACCTATATGGACACACCACTTGCATATTTTGATTTCTGTATGAATTAAAATCACACAGGTTTTTTCTATGTAACAGGTAACAACTGCCAGCAAAAGATGGTTTACTGTAAAGTACAGGGTGCTTTATGTTCTTTCTGCACTAATAGTACAAGCAGACAGAATTGAGTTATCATCCCACAGCAAAAAGGGGCACACTTCCCCTGGGGTAAGCTTTACTACATCACAAGAAAACCACCCTTCTTCCTAGGTTGTTAATTCTTATTGAAGCCTGGCATGCCATTACAAGATTAATTTATAATCTTTCGGGGACATGCATAAGGCAGGATGCCAATACATAATTAGATGGATTTTACTCTCTGTCATCATGAGCTTTACTTGGTAAAAATGCCTGCTTCCAAGACAGATAGGAAACTCCTGACTAAGCAGAGTAGAGCACCACCTAATCCTACTTCCCATTCTTGGTGTACTCTGGTCCATTTTCATTGCAATGTGAACAAAGAGGAGGCAGCTCAGAAGCTGATCTGTCACAAGGATGAGTGTGTGGCCTTACTGGTTTTGCTTAACTTGACTGTATTATCTCCTTATGAACTTCATTTGAGAAGACTTTGCAGTTTGGTTCATCTTGAACAACACAGAATTGGCATTTAAGGTTGCAGCCGCCTAGAATGTGCTGATATAAAAGACCCATAATTTTGTTTGTCCAAGTGAAGTCAGAGTACTGTGTTTGTGTAACTCCAGTTTTGGAGCTAAATGGGGTTGAAGGGCAAAGAAGATCAAGCATAGTGAAGGAGGAAATCTTAAAGGACAGGTCTAGCAAACCTGAAGCTCTGGGAAAAAGTTTGTTTTAATGCTTAACTTAACAGAGAAGTAAGTCACAGGAAGAAGTACATTTGGAGGATGTCCAGCATACATAATTTTTTATTTTTTAATTTTAAGCAGGATGAGAATGCCACTAATTCTATTGTACTGTTTGCCTCTGTCTTAAGTAGAATAAACTGTCCACAACACTGATTTGTTTGTATATGTTCACCTTGTGTGTGAGTTCCTGGGCAGGGTTAATTGGGAATAATTAGGCCACCTATCGTTCTGACTTCCCATACAATTTAATTAGGTTTTCTTTTTCTCTTGTACGTCAGAAGCCTTTTATGGTCTGAGATCTTTGATGCAAGAAAAAAAATCTCTGATTGTTAAGACATACTTTGGAATTTCCTAGTATGTTCATTCCAGCACTGCAAGTTTATCCCATTTACTAACAAAGGGTCTTTAGTCTGGTTTTGAGCAGCTACATAGTACAGAGGTATATTTGTATGTAGCCATTACTGTTTTCAAGTCTTTCAGTGTTAGGTGTCAATAAATGGGTTTCAATCCTGGTGCCATTCATACCTTTGAGCCCAACAGACCAGAAATTTGGAGAAAAGCCTTTGCTTTAGCCACAATTTCAGAGTCACCAGGTGTGTACCCAGACTTTATCTTGACTCTTTTCCTGACATCTCAGAAGTGCAGAGGTTGAGGTCTGTGTAGACATCTGTGAGGTTGATTGTGGGCTACTCAGAGGAGCTCCAGGTATGGAACATTATCAGCTACTGCACACCCACAGCTTCTCTGTGAGGGCAGACTGGATGGAAAATGGGGCAAGCATCCCTCAGACACATCAGCTCTACTAGAAAATGTATGCAATGGTTCTTTGTTCAGGTGAAGAGCATTTACTACTCCTTGAGGGAACAGAAAATCAGGGAGGAAGTTCTTTATCAAAAGGGGCACTCTGAGAAGATTCTTGAATATACTGTAGTTGATTTTCAGGGTGGTTCTTGGAGGCCCAAGCCAGCCTAATGCTGCTCTTCTGAAGTTTATAGAAAGCACATTCAGTGACTGGGCCAACATGATATATTGATTTTGTTCATGTGTTTCTGTTTACGGTGACTGACACTGGGATTGTGATGATATAGTGCCAAAGATCATTAATCTTCTAGTATCTTTTTTGTTCCTGTTCCCTCATGTTAGATCCTAGCTGTAGATATAGCCGGAAAATGGCTGTCAGGATGGAATATGATAGGGAGTTGCTGGAGAGGAGCCATTGCTGTGCCTTGTTACAGATTCAGAGCAGAAGCTTTCAAAGAGCATTCATCCTGCATTCCTACAACCACAGTGTGTGGCACTCCTAATACTGTTTGGAAGAAGGCATCTGGCCCACCTACTTCACTTTTTAAAGTGACTATCAGGAAATGAAACCAATGGAGGTTAGTTTTTTAGTTTTTCTGGATGGAAACAAAATAAAAAAGTACCTTTGCCTAGTAAGAGCAATTAAAACTAAGTAAGTCAAATAAAACACAATGAGGAGTAAAAAGATGTGTTAGTTTGTCAGTGATTTGATTAATTTGTTGTAAGAAACTGAAATAAAACTGAGAATCCACTTAGAAAGTCAAGGCGTTTAATTGTTCAAAGAAATCAACTGCTAAAGCAATCATGAAGTGCACGCATCCTCTGAAGGACTCTGATTCTAATTGCTGTGTGCGTAGCTCCAGCTCTGAGAGTGAAAGATAAATTCAAGTGAAAACAGTGCCTCTGACTGGAGTGTTTCGATCCAGGTGTAAAAAGGCATCCAGAGTTACCATCTGTATCTGTTTCCTTAGTGATGCCTCTCACAGGGATGAGACTGCTCTCTCAGACTACTGTATGACTGCAGTCTCAGGTAAATAACAATTTAATTACTCAGTTTTTGGTTTGTTGATCAATGTAATTGATCTAGAACGTGCTTTCAGTAACTATGTATATCTACTGGGTTGGTAGACATATGCTCATGGGCTGAACTCTGTTCTGTTCAGCTGAGATAACAGCACAATGTCAATCTGTAATTAATACACTGACTTAGATAAAAAATACTGTTCCCGACAGTGTTAGTATTCATTCTTTGCTCTGAAATTTCAAGAGTCATTTTGTAAAGCTTATGTTAAAATATGCTCTCTGAAAGCAAACAGGAAGGAAAAATTTAAACTGTTTCCTAAATTATGCTCTTTAGAAAATACTATAGTTAAAATTTTTAATGGAATGACTGGATAATGTTGAAGGACTTAGATTAGTTAATGTTTTACATAGCAGTTTGGTTATTTCTGTTGTTTGGTTGTTTCATTACGTATGCGGCAGAACGCAGCTGCAATCTCTCTCCAAAGCAATACGTTTGTGACTTTGGAAAGCTCCTGGGAGTTGTGATTTCCGTATGCTTGAGTATGTGAATGGATACAGAGGCTGAAGGTCTGTTTTATTCACACTGCATTTAATTATCCATCCATTAGGTACTCACATTCTCAGTGTCACCTCTGCTCATGGTGGCCATGGAGGTACTGTTACGAACAGGAGACTGGAATACGCTTGCATTGTAGTTAATGCATGTAAAAACTGCTTTGTGTTTTTCACTGACAAGGTCTTCATAAGCCATGGCCCAGAGAAAGGTGCTGTAATTGACAGCTTCTCCCTTAATATTTAGAATATTTCTACAGGCAAAGTAGAAAATTATATCTCCAAGCTGAGTGAAGATACTTCTGCTGTGTCAGTAGGATCACAAGCCCCTTTTCCTGGAGTTCCCTGACAAACCTGTCTCACCTCTCACCTACCAAGGCTGGAGGTACTATTCCAAGCAACTCAGTTTCAGCTGATGAGATTCAATTTTTGATAAGAAACTCTGAGAAGGTAACTCTGGCCTGGGATGCTGTTTGGCTTCTCAAGTTGGATGTGACACAAGCATGAACATATATCACAGAGGAGTAGAATAAAAATGAAAGGTTCTGTTCATAAATAATTCTTATATATCTGCCTTATAAATGCAGGCAAAAGATGTTCACTGGGTATAGGCAACACTAACCACTAGCACTTTTCACAAGGCATTTTGTATAACTAATAAATCTGTATTCCACCCACAGTCATCACAATGCATTTGTTTCAAACACCTGTGAGTGTAAAGACATAAAAATTGCCTTGTCTGAAAGCTGACTATAAAGTGACTAGAATGAGTGTTTTTGTTAGTATATATCCATTAAAATATTTTTTCCAGAAGAATTCCACAAAAGATAAGTAAGATAAGTTTTGTAAATGGGAGTTAAAACTGTTTCAAAAAATTCTTGTTTTTTGTTGTTCTTTTTTTTTTAAAGAGGAATCACTGTTTTTCAAGTTGTTTATAGCTAAACTTCTAAAAGAAATTTCTAAGCACTGAAAAAGTTGACTCTAAACCCCAGTCTTTCCCTTATTTTAAAATAGATGTTGTCCACTTGCATGATTCTGAACTGCAGCATGTTTCATACATGGTTCAGGTGCACATCCAAGACATTGCTATTTTTACTAAGGGAAGGAATGAGTCATCAAGTACTATTCAGCAAAGACTGTGTTGGCGCTATGAGGATGTAGTGGCATTCCCAGCCTCCCAGCCTCATCTGGTAGCAGTACCCTTTGGAACCATTACCCTGTTCCATTTGTGAGCTATTCCAGGAGTTCCTTCTCTTTGCCACTTCAAAGGATGTGGAAGATGTCTTGTGGCTCTTGGGTAGGTGAAGATTCTGTTATATGGCTCACAGAGCAAGGATATTTGTCAGCCTTCTTTAAAATATTTTAGAGGTAATGATAACAACTGAGCTGCATCAGTTGCTGGCTTTGGAGTGAATGGTTTTTTGGATATGGGTTGTTCTGAACCTCACTTTACATATGAAATAAGCTTGGTTGAATCCTCATGCACACATTTTGTCAAGACAGCTCAAGATATCAGCAGAAATGCTGAACTGAGCAACTCAAGACTCACAGTTTTTGCTTTGTTTTTCCTTCAGGCAGGGAGAGGAGAGAAGGCTGCAGAAGCCATCCTCTTTCCTTCAGCTGACAGCAAAGTGCAGATTTCTTGATTGTGTGCAAAGGATAATGGTATGCTCTACAAATACGTTTATCTTCACTTGAGAGGGTATTGATACTCACACAGATTTCTTCTTGTTATGCAATTATGGAAATGAGCCCAAAGGATGCTTAAAAATGACTAAATAGCAGGGCTGAAATCAGGGTAATAAGAGCACAATATCTTTACTCAGTGCACACAGTCAGAGCAAAGCAATGGTATCCATCAAATATAAATACATGCTCTAGAGCACATCACTGCACATTTTTGCTCTAAGAGAAAGCAGTCCTTTCATGTCCAAAATCAAAGATATAACAAAAGGAGCTGTTCTTAAACTGCACACCTAACATTGCATGGCTTCATTTTTTTGGAAATCATTGCAATAACGTTATTTATTTCTTGTGGCAATAAGGACTTCAATAATTTATTTACAGTAGAGATAGCAGTTTCAATAATATTTTCACAGAGTCTTTTGTATGTTACCCTCCCTTATAGCCTTGTCTGCAAGTTTCCAGTTCATATTTATGAATGTTTTTCAGACTGCATCTGCTTATACATTTAAATAAGAGGTTTTCTACCTCTGTTATTTTAGGGCACTTCCTTTACTCCCTTTCCAATGTACTTACACTCTGTGATTACATGAGATGTTACTGGAGGAACAAACTTTTGAGGACAGAAGCCATGTTTGTTGCTTATGATGCCCCAGATTCTACTTGCATCTGTGGGCGGTAGTTCTGAACTCACTCCTCTGTCAGGGAGATGGTATAATATAAAATCGATGTTTCAATCTGAAAATCTAGTATTTTTTGCTTCAGAAAGAATAGAGATCCTGTGAAATGGGATGCTGTGTTAGCTTCTGAGTCTCAGAAACACAATATAAATAGCATCAGTCCTTGCTGTAGACCAAGCAGAGAAAAACTGGAGGCAGTTTTCATCTATCTATGAGTTCGCAGCTGTGCTGTCAAATAACTTCTAGCTTTGTGTATCTGACAGTGCCTACCCGAAGGATGACAGCAAACCAGTATGCCTTACTTAAATTCAGGCAAAAATACTTCTTGTAAAACGCAGTCTTATCTTGGAACTCAGAATATTGTGAATGTCAAAAATACAAATGGATCCAGAATGATGGATGAATTTGGGAAGGAAAATTCCCCTGGAGTTATTAAATGCAAAGATATGGATAAAACTTCTGACTTCTGATGTCCTAAGGTACTTGTTCCCACAAACTGCAAGTTTAAGCATCTCTGAGTACCTTTTCCTTGCAGTCTTTTGCCAGATTTCACCAGTGATCAGTTAGAGGAGGAACAGGGAGCTACACCAAGCTGGACTGTGTCCAGGAGGACCAAAAGAGCCACACTCTGCCCATCCCAAACCACCCTTCAAATAACTGTCTACACAATGGACCCTGTTTGTCTGGAGCATGGTAATGACAGTAGTTAACTCAAGAACAGCAAATTCTTCATATTACTGCCGTTATGTCCTGTGCTGGTCCTTTCCTCTGGGATGCTCAGAGATGCTCACCTCTCACCTTTACCCTGAGGAAGAACCACTTTCTCTTCCCTGGGAAGAGAAAGTGGTGAGTTGATGCTGTTTAAATGGGTGCTGGATGACTAGCAGAAAAAAAAGTACTAATATAAAACAGTATTAATGAAAGAAGAAGCAAGAGAAAAATTATTGTTTCTTGTGTCCATTTCCAGAATGTGGAAGGAAAAGGTAGAATGAAAAAAAATAAAATCTCAAGATCTTGAGAGAAAGGGATTTTAATTGTAAAGAGCTAAAAAAGCTGCAGCCCACTTGCCTGAAGTGCTGGAAAACTCATTTAATTCTACTGTCAGAGGTGACCTCATGCAGGAGGTTGTGTTTCCTAGTGTGATCCACTGAACTTGCTGGATACCTGGAGCTGGAGTAGGCCACTAGGATGTCCAGCTGTTGGGCAGATTCCTGGGTCCCGTGTAGGAGTGCTGGTGACTGCTATGCTTGGGATTAGGCTGAACTTTTCAACTCAGAAAAGACATGGAAGTGGGGAGACTTCTTCTTGAGAGAACATCAGGTGAGCAAGAAAAAGCTGGCTATACAGGGTGAATCATAACAGCTGTCTACCCCTACCTCAGGATAAAGACAGGGGCGACACTGAGATATTTCAAGTGCTTTCAAGAGGAAGAGTGAATGAAAGTAGGAGACCAATGTGAAAATGCAGTAATATTGTATTTCCTTATTTGTGGAAAATCGCCCTGGTTATCATTTGGCTGACAGTGCCATGGAATATAGTAACGGGCTGATTAAACTTCTCTTGCTTAAAAAAAAAAAAAGTTAAAAAAATTAAGATGACACCCAGAATATTTAAAGCAAATTTTAAGGGACTTAGGAAATGGGTTTATCTTGAAGGATTTTATATTAGAAAATTACTTAAGAAAATAAGTCCTGATAAGGCTATAACAGATCCTAAAGATGTCTAGGTTCTATCAGGGCTTCAGATATTTATGACTTATGCCCATATTAATGAAATTCTATAACAGACCAAGAACTAATGTAGAAGTAGCTTCTAACATGATCCAGTAAATATTTAGTGGTCATTCCCATGTTTTGTACTGAGCCTGCTGTGCTGCAGTTACACTGCCAGCAGTGTTGCAGCAAACAAGTTCAAAATTAACTTCTCTCCATATATATGGGGAGGATGTATTCTTAAGTGGAAATCTCGCCACAGACTGATCATTAACTATCTTAAGTATAATTAGAAGTAAAATTCACATCACTCTCCCAGCAAGTGTTTAGATGATGGAGTTTGCTTCCTAGATCCTGTTACACAAGAATAATATGATTACATCTTAGTAGAAATTGTGAGTGCCCTACGAACTATTTCAAATAAAATTTTGCATGTTGAGGTTACTGAATGGAAAGCTATTTTATGCCATCTAAAGCAGAACAGTGATCCCTCCTAATTTTGTCACGTTGCTAAGTGCAATTATGTGCTGGTGAGCTACCACAGTTTAAAATGAAATGCCTTGATACTTTTATTCAATTTCCCAGATTATCAAAAGTTAATGGTAAGTGAACAATCTACGCATTTGCAATTTTTCACTGTTAAACTGACTTCTGCCCTAGATACAGAAACTAAAATTACTCAGATTTGCTCAGGTTTAACACCCTATATTATGCTTGCAGGAAATGATAAGCTAGAGGGGAATTATTCAATATGGGGGGTAATCTTTAAGCAGAAATACGGGGGCAGGTTGGTTTTTCTTTTTTTTGAAAGCCTAGTTCAAAGAGTATGCAGCCATATAATTTGGGGATGTAATGTAATTACCAGAAATAATTTAAAATGGGTTACTTCACTTGACTGTGACTCTTTGAAGAATAAATAGTAATTGTTTTAAGTGCATAATTGCTTTAATATTGGCTCCTTTCAGCAAGTTGCAGACTTATAGATTAAGCTCTAAGTCCTGTGCATCTGTCCATTCAAATTCTGTTTATTCTTCAGGCTGTCATAGTTCCATTATTAAACCCCTTGAAGCCCTTTGATGTGTTCCTGCACATAAAAAGACTGGTCCAGACTTCCATGCAGCCTGATCATTGCTATGCTAACTTTTTTCAGCATAACTGAAGTCTGAGAACAAGTTAAAGTCATCATTAAGAAACCCTGCTAACAAGAAACACTGCATTTTATAAATGTATTTGTGTCCACTTAAAAAGTCTTGGGGTTTTTTTTGAAAAGCCTTTTTCATGAAACTGAAGATATATTTCCGATTTTCAGAAGGAAACCCAGTATTGGAACTTGGCTGTGTTTCTTTGGAAGGCAGAGACTGTGCTGAGCCACAGAACAGTGTGCTTTGATCTTACAGCTAAGTACCATGCCCTGACCCTGCTGGGAAACAGTGCTTGGGATTTAGGTAGCAGGTCCTTTTTGGACAGTGCTGTGAGTACCATCTTGTGGACTCTGAGCTCCTGACCACCTGTGACATCAGCTGAGCTCAGCTGATCTGCACCACTGATTACTTAATTTTTTCCTGATTTGCACAGGTTGACAGCCATACTTTCTGCTGCCCTCAACCACAAGAGAGACTTTTCTGGACTATTACATTCAGAGTGTATACAGAAATCCCACCTCTGTGTAAATACTTAACAAAATAAATACAGCCAGAGGCTTCTTTAAGTTTGCTGTATGCCCCCTCCACTTTTCAGACTCTCATCTTAGAGATGGCTCTGTAAACCTCTTTTGATTGTAAGCTGTTGAGATCCTCACTCCACTGCAGTCACATTGCCAAGAAGCTGGCAGAGAAGGGCAGTCAAATCTCAAAGCTGAGGGAAAAGGCATTCTCATGAGTAGTTCCAAGTTTCTGCCAGATCCCTAAAAACTATACAAATAGCAGAGGATTTCAGGGAGTTTCTCTGAGGTGAGGGTGAAAGGAAAAAACAGCCTGTCCCATGGTTTATTTGGGAGAATATTCCCTTTACATTTTTTTTCTCCTTGATCCTGCTCATGTAACTTATAGCTATTAAGAAATCCATGCTGTCTTTGTAATGAACAAGAAAACATGTTGAGCTCCACGTGTTAGCCAAATCTGATCTGAACAACTAATTTCTATTTTTCCTGCAATTCTCCTGCTCATTTCTTGTCTTTCACTTCAAGAGAAGGTGGCAGTACACAGAACCTACATGTGCTTTTTCTAAAGCATTTTCTAAGCTTTCATTTATTAGAAAAGAGCATTTTACAGGACAGTAAATTACTAGTAGATATTAAGCTTTCGAGGAAGCATGGCCACCATTTATTCTGCTCTTTTCCTTACAATTCAAAGGTGAATGCTGAATGTATATAAGTATTTTTAGCACATCATCGACACATTTATTGTTCCCTTTCCCTTGCCTGCCCGTTTTCCAGACCGAGTTTTAACTTGATGGGTGTTCCGCTAAACCTCTGTTTGGTCCGAAGGTGGCAGCATCTTACTTCCACAAAATGTTTCAGTCCTGTTTGGTTGTGCAGTGGCTTGATCCCGATACCGTCTAGTTTCTCTACATCAGACACACTTTTTAGCTCAGCGAATGAAGACATATTCTCTGCTTGCTTTCTGAAGGAAAGAGCTCTCAGTGTGAGATACAGTGTCCCCAGAAAGACTGCTAGTTGTTATCTGCAGACAACTTGCAATGCGTGGTAGTTAAAGCAGAGTCACAGAATACTTTGCTATTTGCATTTTAGTGCTGTGGCAATAGTTACAGAAGCCCACTGACTGCAGCTGCCACTGGTCCCTGGCAGTGTTATGGCCTGCTTGCTGTGACAAACCCTAGGGGAGGGATGCTCTTTTGGGGTCCACTTTCAGCTGCCCCATACCCTCCAAAGCTCTTTGGATTTTGGCTGCTCAGCATGGGGGTCTGTATGTGCCCCCCTTGCCCTGGGCAAGGCAACCTAGGCCAGTTGCCTAGGCCAGTTATACTTGGGTAAAGAGTTGTCAGTTTTGCAAACTTCTGTTTGAAGATGGTTTTGTGCTCGTACCGGGCACTGAGACGCCACTGGCTCCCACCCCCCATCAGAAACTTCACTTGTGAAATCAGGCTGCTTCCTTCAGGTCTGGGTGCCCCACTTGCCCAGTCTGGAGGAGAGATAACAGCAGGATCACCCACACACCTTTCTTCTGCCCTGCCATCTTAGGCTGTAGACTTTGGGGACAGGAAGCATCTTCCTGTCATTTGGCCAGAGGCTAGCACTGGGACAGGAGCAAGGTTCCCCATCCAGTCAGGCAAGGGCTGTCAATATCACTGGAACATGAATAATGATTCAACATCCACTTAGCACCAGTACAGCCCTGACTGCAGCTTTCCACTCAGTGGGAGGCAGGGAGGAGGGAGGGGAAGTTTGCGCAGCTGTGTGGTGCAGGCTGTGCACAGGGGACAAGCTAGGTAGCTAATGGTTTCTCAGCCACTCTGGTAAATCTGTGTCTGTAACAGCACAACAGTAAATGAACAGTTTCTCTAGCTGTAATACATCTTCCTGCCTTTGATTTTCTGATCTTTAAAATACGTATTCTTCCGCCCCCCCCCCCCGCCCCCCCCACCC